>VDFB02179234.1:110902204-110989909 GCA_007258455.2 Sequoia sempervirens | reverse complement strand
ATTAGTATTATGGGTATGGCAAGGCAAAGTCTTAATCTAGGATGCACAAGGCTTCTAGGGAGTCCTCGATATACTCTCGGTACATGAGGCACAACCGTGAACACCAGTCTGTCACAAGCGTGAGTCGAGAACCCCTACGAGATACTGAAAGGCTTGGACCAACTCTTCACGTCTATCTAGATATCATCCTAGCTTCGACGCTCCGCCAATTACGACGCAACTGGATTGGAGTACAACTTTCGTTCTCCCCCCTTTATATACCCCGTCAGTACGCGTGGTTGGAATCGTCCCTTGGGGTGATGAAATCCCCAAGCAGGTCCCACTAAAAAGAAAACACTAACTGTTCCCAACTACTCCCCAAGCTCACACGAAGTGCAAGGGGAAAGTGAAAACAAATCAATGCCCCCCTTCGGTAACACAAAAAAATAAACACTTACAGCAAATAATGTAGTGTTAATCCCCCTAATTAGACTATATTTGAAAACAGCAAAGATAGTCTTTGAAAATCTGATCAAAGGGATAGTCCTGTAAGCAAATGTTAGATGTCTTCTTCTTCGCTCTTTGATCAATAATTCTCTAATACGTTGCAAAACGTTAGTGAAAAACAACAATATTCTTGCCAGAACAACGTTAGAGAGTTATCACGTGAAAATAGCAAAAAAAACTAGAGCAAAAACGAAGCTAAAACGCCTATTTTACCTTCCAAACTGTGTTGTTTTGGGGCGCTGCTGCCTTTCTGCGGGGGCGCTACCGCGTTTCGGCGAGGGCGCTACAGCATTTCTGCGGGGGTGCTACTGCCTTTCTGCGGGGGCCCTGTCGCCTTTTTGCAAACTTTTCTTGCAAAATTCTTAACCAAAAAGGACATAAAATGCAAGAACCCGTTTGTGGGTCCCACCGGGCGTGCCAAAAATGTATACTTTGGAATTTATCCTTCTCTAAATATGCAAAACAACTTAAGAATGCAAATGATAAAATACCAAAGACACCTCAAGATTAGCCAAAAGAGTGATAAATAATAAGAAAAATGGACGAAATAAGACAAACGATTTCACCTTCCTTGCTGTTGATTTCTCCTTGATTGGCCCTTGCTTGGAATGATTTGTGTGCTCCTTAGATGATTGCTTGAATGATTAAAATGCAAGATTCAATATGCAATATGATCAAGAGAGATGGATAAATGATGGCAAAGGATTGAGAATACAAATTGACAGCATTTAGTTGCAAGATTGCTAAGTGTTTGAGAAAGCAAATGGGCAGCATGTAGTTGCTCAAATCAAAATTATCGAAAATGCCCTTGAGGAGGGGGTATTTATAGGAGAATTTGAATTCTCTAGAGAATTCAATAGTCAAGATTGATCCAACAAAGCCAAGATGAAGGGCTATGGTGGGTTGAGAACCCACAAGCCCTCACATCTTGACATGTGGAGGGTGAAGTGGCCAAGGGGATATGAGATGGAGGTGAGGTGTCAAGAAGGTACATGAGGTGGAAAAAGGACATACACCTTGGGGAGTGAGGAAATTTTCACAAAAAGGGATTTCTTGTCTCCAAGTGGGAGTGAAAGGGACTTTTGAGGAATTTTGGAATTCCTCAAAAATCTACATGGGAAAAGGAAAGGTGGTTGGGGAAATAAGTGTGAATTAAAAATTCACATTCTTAGGAAAGTCTAAAAGATAAAAGATGGGCTCCAAAAAGGTGGGACTTGGGTCGCCGTGAGATTAGACAAGTCCAGCGTTCAAAAGCTTGAAGGGATGGAATGTGAATTAAAAATTCACATATAAAGAGGGAATCTAGGAAGAATAAAAAGAATTAAAAATTCCTCGAGAATGATTGTATTTAATTAATCACACTAGAGGATAAATTAGGGCCAATTAGATTAAAAAGCCAACTTGCAAAAGCTGAGGATGTGACACATCCTAATCAAGGATTAGGCATGTGCACATCCTTAATGAAGAGATTAGGAAATGGATTAGGATTAGATGAAAATGACATGTGAGGAATTAAATAAATGTAATATTTATTTAATTTATTTGATGAAAAGAGGATTAAGGATAAGGTATTTAATTATTAATTAAATACCTTAGGGACTTAGTAGAATTAAAGATATTAATTAAATAATAGTAATATTACTTAATTAACTCGGATAAGAGGATGTTTAGACGAAAAGTGAAAAATTTGGATAAATTAAGTGTCCAAATTTGGATGTCTACACAATCAATGCAACATCTATCAGAGGAACGCCCACCATGCCACAAACAATATCACAATCCATGCCTGCAATGACAATGACATCTTCACAAATAGTTGGAACTACCCTAGGGTCTACACCACTAGGGGAAAATTTCCCAAACCCCATTTTTGGGACTTCATCTATGACCATAGGGACAACATCATCCAATCTTTATGTCAGAACCTCATTCAACCCCTTTGGAGGAACTAAACGATGTATGCTTCTTAGAGGCCTCCAGCCAAATGTTAACACATCATCACAATTAAAATCAATGCCTCACAAGGATGAAATACCAACATCCCGCATGGACAATTCGAAGTCTATAATACCAACATACTGCAGGGACAATTCCAAGGCCATAATAACATCCTGCATGGACAATACCAAGGACAAAACACCAACATCCCACGTGGACAATTCTTCCAATATGGACAAAGCACTCAAATGACACAACAAATGAATACCCTTGGGCACCAAAATAGGCAAGGTTACCAAATTCTCCAAATATCAACAAATATGGCTAGATCGCACATCCCACATATTCATCACAGATCCACACACAACACGATCCTCATCAAAATTAGCAATATCAACAACCACCAAACCAAGACATGTCATACATGTCACAACAACAAATGTCACATCCAAATTCGAACATGCTATCACAATCAACGGGGATTCAGGAGATACACATCACTCCCATGTGTGATGTAACCAATAATCCCATAATAGATGCCTTGACAGCCAGGATGGCAAACCTTCAAAAATAGATGGAAAATATGCAACCATCTGACAAAACACCACCAATGTCATGACCTATGTCTGTATCCTTTTGACATGACCTTATACATGCTGCCATTTCCTCCCAGATATGTGGCCCCAAACTTCACCAAATACAAGGGTAAGATGAATCCTATTGAACACATCTGAGAATTCACAACTACATGGACATCGCATATGAACACACTTACTTGATGAGACTATTCTCCAAAAGTCTAACAAGACCCACACTTGAATGGTTCTCCACTTTGAAGGGGATAAAAACATGGAAAGAAACTATAGGAAAATTTATAAAAAATTATGCCTATAACATTGACACAGACACCTCCATTACTAGCTTATGCACACTTACACAAGAAGACGTTGGTGAAACTTTTATCCCATTTTTCAAATGATGGAGAGGCTTAGCAAGCCGCTACCACATAGACATACCTAAAAAGGAGAAGGTTGACATGTTTGTACAAACACTTCTAGACCCATTGAGAAATGGCTTGCAAGATCATTGTTGTACAACCTTCGCAGACCTAGTCGAATGAGGTGTCCAACTTGAGAAAGCTCTTATTGCTGAGGGAAGATTAAAATATGATCCTAAAAACACAAACGCAAGTCAAAATCCTCCCACTGATAGGAATAAGTACTAGGCTAAGAATAAACAAGTCACCAATGATGGCATTGTCGACGCCAAGGCAATGAACACTATGGGTCATGTATTGGCTCTAAAGGGGGTTCAACCACAAAACACACCAACAATGATATCGACACCCCCTACCCATGTACCTTCAAACAACCAAGGCAACCAAAATAATCAAGGACAATACCATCAAATAAGACAATTCCCCAGGGGTCACACATACACTCCCTTGGGGGAACCCATCAAAGAAGTCCTCAAGAAATGCATCCAAAATGGGGTCATCACACTCCAAGAACCCAAATCATACGACCTGGGGCAATTCAAACTAGCATGGTGGAATGATAATGCATTTTGTGAGTATCATCGAGGAAAAGGACATACAACCTCAAACTGTCAACAACTGAAAAATTTGGTACAAGACCTTATCGAGAATCATACCATTGAGATAGGTGGACCACAATTTGCATCTAATTTAGACCATATTATACACAAAAACCCACTGCAAGACCATGGTTCTAGTAACCCTTCCATGTCAAAAACCAATAACAATAATCGAGCCAACCATGCCCGTATTGCATATGACTATTCTAGTGGACCCATCATAAACCATATTAGAACAATTGTTGAACATGTCAATACGGTTACTGTCAGAAAGGCCATTGAATGCAATGTCACTACCCACAGGGGAAAATTAACCATAGCCAGCCCTCCTCCTCCCAGACAACCAAAGGTAACAATAGCTGGCCAGTCCGCCCAACAATCACAGTCTCGTCCATTTACCAAACAAGCCCAGCCTACAAGAAATTTTAACCTTATTGACCAACTTGGGAAGACACTTGCATAGATTTCTATACTCGAGTTGCTACACATTTCCTCGGTGCATAAGGCTATACTCGACAAAACATTACAAGAGTCTTTTGTTCCCCCAGACATTGATGTCAATCAATTTGAGGCCATGGTAGGCTATCTTACCACTCCCCACCATATAGCTTTTTCAGACCAAGACTACTCATCATCTAAATCCAAGCATCATGATGCCCTTCACATAGAAGTCTTCATCCATAAGCATAAGGTCAGACGAGTGTTAGTAGATGGTGGAGCAAGACTAAACATATGCTCCTTAAAATTGGTTAAGGCTCTAGGCTTTTCTGATGCTTGTGTGGACACTACAGAAGAGCATTGTTATCAAGGCATATGATGATGAAGAACGTACCTCCCGGGAAATAATTTCACTTCCAATTCATATCAGACCGGTCATTGTGGACACCACTTGTCAAGTCCTAGATCTAGAACTTCCATACAATATTCTACTTGGTCGACCTTGGATTCACACCTTGAAATTTGTCCCTTCCACGTACCACCAGTGTTTGAAGTTTCCCTTTGAAGGCACTGAGATTACCGTATATGGAGACCCTGACCCATTTCAATATTGTACCAATTTGAGAGGTGTCTCGGAGTGCCAAATGCCTATCAACAGTGAAGCTTTGACATCTTCATCCTCTAAATTCCTTGACCCATCAACACTTGCAAAGTCTTCCACATCCACTACCACAACATCCACTTTTGCTTCTTTGGCAACCATGACCACCTCCAGGACATCTACCACTTCACCCATTACCCCAAGCATTGACACAAGTATTAAGATCCATGACCAAGGGTGTGGAGAGTATAAGCTAAATACGGCCTATTGCATAACAAGGATGCCCAAGTCTCCCCAGGTCTATGACAAGTCTTGCTTCATGTTAGAGCCAAAAGAAATTTTTAGAGTCCCTCCAAAAATAGTATTCATAAAGTGGGGTGAAATGAGTCAAGAGGACACTGACAACGTGTTATCCTAGATTTATAGAGAACCAGAGGATACAACTCCCTTACCAGTAAAAATGTATAGTAAAGGATATGACATGATAAAGAAAAAAGGCTATGATGGAATTAGTGGCCTTGGCAAGCACAAGACAGGAAGGAAAGAACCTCTAGCACCTCAAGGAAGACCTAAACATCTTGGGTTAGGGTTAGAACTAGGAGAATCTGGTGATCATAGTACCAATGCGCTTTCTAGCAAGAGAGTAAATGCTTCAGACTGTGTCAAGACAATTGAAGATCCCCTTTCTAAAATTGACTCCCACGAATGGGAATTTGGCTCCCAATGATCCCTAAGTAACTATTGCCTTGATGACTTATTCCTTGAACTTGGAGAGTGTACATTTGAAGAGAGATTCTGGAAAATGTTCAAAACTGACATGACACTAGACAACACCAAGTTTGGAGCCTCTTCTACTCCTATTGACCATAATCCTAACATACTCATCTACCCTGCCGAACCTAATGATCATCATTTGGATCCATTTGAATCACCACATGACACTACTGACCTTGACTCCGTGCCCTTTTTTCCTTACTTTGCTGATGAGGGTGAATCAAGCAAGGTAGAGTACTGGATAGAATCTGATATAGAGTCCGATGATGACAATCTTATCTTTAACCTCTCTGAATCCATCAACATGCTTTCCGCTCCCTACCCACTGTACACCAATATTGATGATGTATTTCCTTAGTCTACCCAACTCTAATCAATCGGGATCAACAAGACCCTCTAGTTATGGACATATTTCAAAATGATGAGGCCATTGTAGAATTCATGGGACTGTGTGAGGGTATACCAGGTGGAGACCACAAGGCTGGATTTTCCATTGACCTAGATTGTGTTGCTTACTTTAGGGAGACTACTCCGTCCTCTAGTCACAAAATGAAAAATAAAAAATAAAGCAAAAAATGACACATCTTTAGGTGAAAACCAAAGGGAACCTTCTGATGATAAAAAAAAATAAGGGACATATCCGAAGGTGAAAACCTCTCTGGGGCACCTAAGGATGGAGGACTAGACTTTCTCCCTGTAACTCAGGAAAAATCAGCCATGCTCATAGAGGAAGCTATGGAAATAAAGATATCCACAATAGAAGATCCTAAAATGGTCCTATTCACGACATCTTTGACAGAGGAAGAGAAACCTGAGTTCTAAAAATTCTTTTCAGAATGTAAGGTCAACTTTGCATGGTCCTATGCTAATATGCCTGGGTTGGATCCAGAACTTGTCTTGCACCATTTTCCATTATTCCCAGATGCCAAGCCAGTGAAATAAAAGTTGCGAAAGATGCACTCACAGATCACCTTATTAGTCAAAGTAGAACTTAAGAAATTGCTAGATGTAGGGTTCATATGGTCCATCGACTATGCCGAATGGATATCAAATCTTGTACCAGTCACAAAGCCAAATGGTCAAATCTGCATCTGCATAGATTTTTGGGACCTGAACAAGTCCTGTCCAAAGGATGACTTCCCATTTCCAAACATTAACATCATAGTGGACCTTACAACAGGATATGAAATGTTGTCCCTCATAGATGGTTTTTCTGGTTATAACCAGATTCATATTGCCCCTAAAGATCAACACAAAACAACCTTCACATCTCCCTAGGGCAAATACTATTGGAATGTCATGCCTTTTGGTCTTAAGAATGCAGGTGCCACATATCAGAGAGCCATGACAACCATATTCCATGACATGATGCATCAAATAATGGAAGATTATGTAGATGACCTTTTGGAAAAATCTTTGACACGAAAAGACCACTTGAAGGTGTTAGACAAAATTTTCAAGAGGCTAGAAGAGTACAAGGTCCACTTGAATCCAAAGAAATGTGTCTTTGGTGTGACATCAGGAAAACTTTTGGAATACATTGTTTCTCATAGAGGCATTGAAGTCGATCCTGCCAAGGTAAAAGCCATATTAGACATGCCCCCTCCAAAAGGAATAAGTGAACTCAGGACATTACAAGGTAGGCTACAATCTATCTGATGCTTCATAGCACAACTGGGAAACAAGTGTCATCCATTTTAGTATCTTCTATGCAAAAGTATCCCTTTTGTATGGACAGATAAGTGTCAAGAGGCCTTCCAACAAGTAAAAGACTATTTACTATCACCACCTGTTTTAATGCCACCAATCAAAAGTAAACATTTGATTTTGTACATTTTTGCAACAACTTCAGTACTGGGGGCATTACTGGCACAAAAAAACCATGAAGAAAAGGAAAGGGCCATATACTATATCAGTAGGACACTGGTCGGATATGAGATAAATTACAGAACCATCGAACATGCTTGCCTAGTAGTTGTCTTTGTTGCTTAGAAATTAAGGCACTACATGTTGAATCATCAGGCACATTTGGTGGCAAAGATTGATCCCATGAAATATCTCCTCAATCATGCAGCATTGACAGGTTGCCTGGAAAAATGGGTAATGATCTTGAGTGAGTATGATATTCAGTATATGGAAATAAAGGAAATAAAGGGACAAGTGATAGCAGATCAACTGGAAAACACACCTATAGAGGGAAATCATCCACTAGTAGTGGATTTTCTAGATGATTCAATATTTCATACAAAACCTAAGTCACCTTGGAGACTATACTTTGATGGATCTCATACTAATCACGGCTCGGGGGTAGGAATACTATTTATCACCCCTCAAGGAGACTCTATCCCTAAGTCCTTCCGCATTACTTTTCCATGTACAAATAATGTGGCAGAATATGAGGCACTTGTCACAGAACTTAGAATGGCCATCAAATGGAAAATTAGAACACTTCATGTCTATGGAGGTTCTCAACTGGTTATTAACCAAGTCAACAATGACTATGACACTAAGGTTGAGAAATTAATGCCTTATAAATGAATAGTTGATAGATTCCAAACATATTTTCACATGGTGAATTTTGAGAAAATTCCAAGAATACAAAATAAGGCAGCAAATGCAATGGCCACAATTGGCTCTCTCCTGGACATTCCTAGTAATGTACCTCAATTTGAATTCTCGGTAGAACAACTTTTGGTTCCTGCATATGACATACCAGAATTAGAGATGGTTTGCGAGATTGTTGGTCCCAATTCTCCATGGTATCAAGACATTTATGACTACCTCAAGTTCGAAACCCTTCCCCCCAACCTATTCAATAACCAACAAAATTCCTTTATCCGAAAAGCCACCAGATACACCATCCTCAGTGACACCCTTTATCATTGAAGCTTTGATAACTCCCTTCGATGTCTTGACACTGATGAAGCACAAATGACCTAGTGAGAGGTACATGAGGGTATATGCAGATCCCATTCAAGTGGTCCTAATTTAGCCAAAAAGATAATGAGACTTCGGTACTACTGGCCGACCCTTGAGAAAGATGCACTTGTTTTGTCAAAATGTGTCGCCAATGTCAGATACATAGTGACTTGATTCATGCACCGGCACAGGATCTTCAACCGATTACTTCTCCTTAGCCTTTCACCCAATGGGGACTCAACCTCATGGGTAAAATTCATCCGACCTCATCCAATGGTCACAAATTCATCATCACCGCCACTGAGTATTTTACAAAGTGGATCGAAGCCATCCCTTTGACATACATAACCGGAAAACAAATATCCAAGTTCATCCTTAACTACATCATTTGCCAGTATGGTCTCCCACAATCCATCATCACTGACAAGGGACATCCGTTTAAAAACCAAGATGTTCAAGAGTTATGTGAGTGGTTTCATATCCAACATCATTTTTCATCTCCTTATTACCCACAAGGAAACGCTCAAGCTGAGGCATCAAATAAAACTATTGTCAAAATCTGCAAAAAGACTGTCAATGATGCTAGCCATGACTAGCATATCCAACTCAACCCTGCTCTGTGGGCTTACCACATAAGCATTCATACGCCTACAGGAGCTACTCCATTTTCCCTGGTCTCTGGGGCTGAGGCTATCTTGCCCATTGAGGTTGAAATTTCATCTTTATGAGTCTCCCTGAAGGGTCTAAAGGATGATGAAGAATATAGACAATCACGCCTGCACGAGTTGGAAATGTTAGAAGAAAGGAGGCAAAATTCCCTGAACCATCTACAAACATATCAAAATTTTCTTTGTCATAGTTACAACAAGAAGGTTATGATCAAGAAATTTGACATTGGCAACTTAGTTCTCATGCAGAACCCTAAAAACTAGGCTAACAGAGAAAAGCCAGGCAAGTTTGAACCCAATTGGTTGGGTCCATACATCATCACCATGTCATTTGGTTCTGGCGCATATTAGTTGGCTACTCCATATGGTGAACAATTGATAGAGCCAATCAATAGTTTTCATTTACGCAAGTTCTATACATAGCATTAGAAAGTACGGCCGAGAACCATTAAAAATACAAAAAAATGTAAAAATTGAGAAAAAAATAAAGAGAAATAATTCATCCAATAGTGAAAACCTAGTAAACAGGTGCTTTGGATAAGTACCATGGTGAAAACCTGGAAAACGAGTGTCGTGTGTAGTCAGTCATTGCTTTGACATCTACTACCACTCTATCTACTTTGGTCCATAATAAACATCCATTTTTTTGGCATTCGTCACAATGTTTCACCCTGACATCATGACGTTTCCTTCCATGGCTGACAATGGTTGACATCAAAGTCTTACACATTGCCTATCATCCATACCAGTCATGTCCTTTCCATTAAATTGACAAGGGGAAATATTTTATCAAGGCACTGTAGTGGGTATCGTACTTGGTCTTAACAATCGAAAAAGTCCTAAAAAAATCAAAAACATCTCAAAATGTCCTGAAGAAAGACCAAAAACATCACAAAATGTCCTGAAGAAAGACCTAAAAATTGAAAAAATTCTTGAAGAAAACCAAAGAAATCGAAACATGTCAAAAAACACAAAAAAATCCAAATCAACATCAAAATCCTAAAAATGGAGTCAAAGTTAGTCATGTCAGTCAGTCCATGTCATTGTCCAAACTACGTTGTCTATGTGCATTTTCTATGTAGGCAAGACTCATACTTGAGTCCCTGAGACATTAGGTCAGTCCTTTTAGGTTCGTCAAAATAAAATCATGGTGCAATCTTTGGTCATCAAGACAAATTCATTGGTCATTTCGAACTACGAGGTCTTTGAGTGCATGACATAGGCAAGGCCATTTGTCAATGAGCCCCCAAGGCCACACTAGGTCAGTCCATTAGGATTCATGGCACACACGTCAAAACATCTTCAAGACAAAGAGAATCACTCCCAAATGGGTAAAATCCTAAAAAAAATCATGGAAATTAGTTATTTCAATATGATAATCTCATCAACATGACAATACAGGCATATAGTCAAACACAAGTCAAACTTGGTCAAAGCAAGTTAAATCATTATAATCTGTCAAACTGTCAACTTTAGGTTAAACTTCAGATGTGTCCTTCTAAAAGATAACCTCATTCATTCATGCCTTAGGATGTGTCCTTCCTAGGCATCATCACTGTCATTTGACATTTTGAGGGATCCTCTGGACATCTAAGGATCACTCCCCTCGACATCAGTATTTTTTTCAGATGTGTCCTTCTAAAGAACCAACTACATCATTTATGCCTTAGGATGTTTCCTTTCGAGGAATTGTCATTATCACCATCACATGGAATTTTGAGTGATCCCTTTCAACATTTAAAGAGTGAATCCTCTCAACATCAACATTATTTAGGATGTGTCCTTGAATTTGGCAATATTTGACATTTGTCATCAAAGCATTATAAAAGTTTTGACAATCTGGGATCTCATCATCATCAAATATGACATTTTGACAATGGATATCCAGACACACTTGGCAAACACTTGACAATTGTCTTTTATTTTTTTATCATGTTATTAGTTTTTCAGCGAGATTCCACTAAACAAGATTTAGAGAAGCGGCGATGTATCATGACGATTAACACGCATGACTACTAGTTTCTCAGCGAGGTCCTAATTCTGGGATTTAGAAAAATAATGACATATCATGGTAAGGGCTCTATTTTTGTATTTCGACAATCATGCCACTAGTTTCTCAAGGATGTCCTAGAAATAGGATTTAGAGAAGCAATGACGTTTCATGAATTGTCCTTTTCCTTTTCTACTTGTGGTTGATTATGACAAAAAGACTGGGACAATCATGCTATTAGTATGAGTCATGATCATCCTTGTCTGTGACTGCTTGTCTTATGTGATGGTACGACCTTGCACACCTTGATCTATGTCATATCATGGTGTTTGCTAGCCATTACAACAGTTTTCCCAATGATGATTAAGAGCAATAAATATTAAAGTCCTACGGTAAAGCTTTGAAGGATTTGGTCTGGGAATTAACATGCATCTTCTTTGGTCTGGTCATCTTCTCTTCTTCGGTCTAGTCATCTTCTCTCATCCATCTCATGATGATATCCTATGACATCCAAAAAAAAAGTGCATCCATGATCATATAAACATTGCATTAGGTCCATACATACATCATCCATAGCAATAAATCATATACATAATCACAAACATTGCATTAACATTATCATCAACATTGCATCCATTTACTAAGTACATTATGCACATCATTATCATCACCATCTCATATAAGTAAGTATTGCATTACCATGGCATCAAAATCATAAATAAACATCATAGGACATACATGATACATCATAAATTAACATCATACATCACATATATCATAATGCATTAAATCAAAGAACATCACATATATCATAATGCATTAAATCAAAGAACATCACATAACACACATGTAGGGCGCATCAACACTGCATCACCATATAATATCATCTCAAAAAGGTACAATGTCATAGGATAAATTCAAGAGATATCCCAAAAATGGGGCTCGTAGGCTCAATAATATATACATAATGTTTCATAATCACAAAATTCCCCTAGGGTAGACTCTCATCATCCCCTCGTGGTGAAGAATGTGGTAGCTGCAACTCTGAAACTAGCACTGAAATGCTAGGTGGACCTGTGGCAACCTCTGCCTGTGCCACTAATGGAACTGAGAATGAAGGCATCATCTCCATGGTCATAGACACCTATGATGTCACTACTGCCTAACTCTGTGATGCTGACAGATCCACCACTGGCGGCTACCCTTGCACTGAACCAGTAGACCCATGACTATGGTTCGAGTGATGACTCGGGGTGTGCCTGCATGAGTGGTGTGACTTATGCCCTGATGTGTGCCCTATTGAGGTAGACCATCTGACACTAGTGTGACTCCTGCTACCACTAGCACTACCTGATTTGTGGCCACTACCTGTCCTCATGTGTGACTGTGACAAGGTAGGATCCCGTCGCTCAGGTGGCACTACCTGCTCATACAATGTCATGTATTGTCCCAATCTTGTGCTCACCTTGGCCAACTCATGAGCCATATCCCCTGTAGGCCCTATACATAATGCCGCAAACTGTGTGCACCACTGGGCCAAGTCTTGCTAGCGGATAACTGCCTAATCCCGCTCTACCCGAGCTACCTCTAACTCTGACTGCAATAATCTAACCTAGGTTGTGCTCTCATCCAATCTCTATTGTAAGTTATCCACCCTCTGATCTATCGTGGCATCTTGGGGCAATCCCGAGGAGGATAGTATCTCCTCCTCTCCCTCCACCATCTGATATCTAAGGAGTCTCTCGGCCTCATCCATGGCATCATCCTCATCATCATCATCATCAACCACATCCTCTACCACTGCCACATCCTCCTCATGTCTCTCCTCCTCGGCCACATCCTCTGTATGTCTATCCTCCTTAGCCACCTCCTCTTCCTATCTCTCCATATCTGCCTCCCCCTCCTGTCTCCCCACCTCCACCTCCTCCTCCTATCTCTCCTCACCCTCTCTCTCCTATTGAGGCTACTCCTCTCTCTCCCCCTCCTCGCCAACCTCTGGGATAGCATCTAATGCTACCCTCACCACATGTGGGCGCACTCTCCGGCCCTATCTCTGACCATCTCTCCTCCACCTCTAGCCATCTCCTCCATCATCTTCGTCATCTCCATCATCCCCACCCTGACCTCCATCCCTGCCACCGTCTCAGCCTCTACCTTTGTCCCTGCCTCCATCCCTCCAATGGCCTCTGCCCCTGTCACCACTTCTACCTCCTCGCCCAGCCCTCGGAACATGACGTATCACTAATCACCTGTCTACAGGCGTTGGCCCATCTAGATCTATCAAAGGCACTAGTCTATGTGTCTGCCACCACAAATCATGGTCCACTGAGGTCTCAACATCAGCTACCCCACCTCTCCATCCCCATAGTTGGGCTCCTAGCCCATCAAGCTACTGCTCGGCAAAGGCTACTAGAATGGTTGGTCCCTAAGCATGCTCTTTGGATGACCAAGCATACTCAGCGGTACCTGCAAGAACACCTTGTTGCTCTCTAAACTACCTCAGGACACTCTATGGCAGATACATCTCAATAATCAAGGAAGTTTGCACTGTCCTCCCAATCAAATATCTATACTGTCAGCATAGGCTTAGGTGCTCTACCTCATCATCCCACTATGGGAAATCTCTGTATGGTCGCTAGATAAATGACACCATCATGTCTATATGATGCCACCACCAACCAGTCTCACCCATATGTGTCTATTGTAATGCACTGGCATAATAATATGCATAAGGAATCCCCTCAGCTAACTATGGCCTCTGAATAGGTGGGCGAAATATGGCAATATGCTCCCATGCCTAGATCATCATCAAAGTGGTCCTGCATGAGATACTCTCTACTCTCCTATAGATAACCTTGTGCAACTGATGGTAGAGTGTCCCCAGTAAACAAGGACCCCAAGCATACATTGTCCTATCTCGTCTCATCCCTACCAAGATGTCTCCCCAGCCAATAGGAAATTTGTGTCCCCGAGGGTTAGGAATCAAGATAACTCCAATCAAGGTCGCAAGGAATGCATCAAAGTGACCATAGTTATCTATAATGAACTCCCATCTGATCTCATATCCTTGGATTCCCAGTCCTGCACCTTGATCTCAGTAGTACACCTAGAAGGTCTACTCACCATGGCGAGGGTTGTAGATGATCTGCTCCCCTCATATTAGCACTCACAGAATCCGGTAAACATCCTCCAAAGTAATGGTGGCCTCACCTATTGGCAGGTGGAAGGAACAGGTCTCTGAATGCCAATGCTTGCATAGCACAATCAGTAATCCCCTATTCACCTAAATGGTAGGCATATAGGCAACATAGAACAATCTCAGTCGCATCAACCGGCGCCGCTCTCGTGAGCTCAACTAGTCAGCAAAGCGAAATGTCATTGGCCTGCTCTCTCGTGTGTAAATCAAGGCAAGCTGCCTCTACAAAAGGCCAAACAAGTCATCAGTACCTTTTGCACAAACTGTTAGTATTATCAAAATCATTTAAAGTTACATGAACATCAAAAATCAGCCCTATTCAAAGTCAAAATCAAATGTGACGCATTGACCACAAGTGCATCGCAACACATCAACTACATCGTTTTGAAATTCAAATGCATTGCAAAATGGCAATTGCATCATTTTATTGCTCAAATGTGTTGCAACATGGCATTGCATCACGAAAATTGACAACTGTGTTGCATAAACTTGAATGCATCACTATATCACGTTTGTGTGGTTGAAACAAGCAAATGCGTCGCAATTTCACGATTGTGGCTTTCTAATTATCAATTGTGACTTAGAAAAGCATTTGTGTCACGATTTTTGTCAAATGTGGTGCAAAACTTTGGTCTGCTCTAATTTGGTGTTGCACTTGTGTTGTGATGCATCAAATGCATCGAACACATAGGCGAATGTGGCTTATGTGAACGCATATGTGTCGTAGCGCATTCGTTATCTACCCTAAAAACCTATTTATGAGATGCAAAACAAAAAATTACAAAGGAGGATGGGGTTACATACCGCTGGCTCTGAACCCTCTGGCCGCCTAAATGTTTGCATGATCTCACCGCGATGCTCTATCACTAGAATCACCATCCTCATTGCACTGTTATTTGCTCTGCACTCTCAAAATTTATAGGGTGAATAGTAAGAATAAATTGACTTTTACCCATTTGTCAACCTATTTATAGAAGTCAAAATGACATAAGTCAACTGGGTTATTGCTGGAGGCTCATTTGACCAACTTTGACTATCTTGTTGGTCGCTTGAAACATGTCAAAATTCAAAATCGACTGCGCCATTGTTTTTTCGGTCATCCAATTGACTATTCGGGACCCTTTCCAAACAAAATTCTGCCGCCGATCCAAAATTTGAAAAATCTCTTGAGGGGACATCAATACCCTATACCTTCACTGGGGCATGACTTCAACTTATTTTCTTTGAAACAATGCGATAGGTGACATTATGACAAAGAGGGGGAAAATGTAGACACTTAAAAATGTCCTAGGCCTGCGAATTCTATTTATACCACTCTCCTCTTGACATAATTAAGATATTTAATTATGTCCTTAATATACGTCTGACTATTAATTAAATAATTCATTATTGTTTAATTAATTCATGGCCTTTTATTCTTCATGATTATTAAATAAATAAATCTTATTTATTTAATACATCGTTAATTGTCTTAGGTCTTCTAGTTAATTCTTCCTCTTCACTAAATAAATGAATTTCATTTATCTAGTTAATATGTCACTAATTATCACAATTAAATAAATTCATTGATTTATTTAATTTCTAAACCATATTTTCTAATTGAATAATTATGTTTAATTATTTAATTGTTTGAATTAACATTCCTCTCATTTTAAATAAATGAAATTATTTAAAATGTCATCACATTCTTAATTAATTGTCCATTTTGAATAAATAATTTGAAAAAGGATTATTTATGGTTTTTAAAATCCACATTTTGGATGAACTTATTTGTTTATTCCACTTATGAATTAAATCATTATTTAATTAACATTCCACCTTGAATTTATTAATTTGCATTATTTCCACCTTGAATCTAATAATGTGAATTATTTCCACTAACTTGTTTATTTATTCCCATTAACTATTTACTAATCCCACTTCCCTTTCCACCAAAATAAATAATTAAGATAATTATTTATTAATCCCCCACTTATGAATTAGACCATTATGTAATTCATAAGTGGACTTGCCACCTTCTATCTTTGTGATTATTTTTAATCTCACAAAGTGGGTCACCTTCTCTTTTAATTTTAAAAATCTTTATTTTTAAAATTAATTATCTCACATATTTTCTTCACCACTGATCTGATTCTCTTCATATTGCATCTTGACCCTTCATTTAAGGATCTTGCCCTAACCCTAATTAGGGATGGTCAGATTTAATCTTGGCCCTTCATTTTAGGTCTTTCTCAAGATTCAATCTGATCTGTCCATTCAGAATTGGGTTTTCTATAAAATGACAAGCTTACTCATAAAGAAAGGATTCATTCATTCATTCATGATGCTTAGAACTTGATTTCTTGGAGAATTCTTAGGGCCTTAGAAGTTAAGGAGAAGCATTATAGTCATTTTCCTTTGGTGATTTTAGTCATTTAGGATTGTCATAGGTATAGGCACTTAGGAATAAAATCCTTCAAAGCTTGGTGTAGGACTTAGACTTGTATTTCTAGGTTGCTCGCACGTCGAATATGAGGGAAACGCATCAACCAGCAAGCTAGAAGGTGTTACAAAAGTGAATCATGGAGGTCTAGGCAATTAAGAGGTATAATTGTTCTATTATTTATTTCCATTGTATTTTGTAATTACTTTGGGTTTCTTAGTTTTTTCTAACCTTAAAATCTAATGACCCGAAAACAAACCCTGAATTACACTTTTAATAAATGTTTTATTTTGTAGAAGGAATGAAATTTACATGACCATTGATGTGTTGTCATTTGACCTCAGCCATTGCCTGCCATCCCACAATGACCCCACCACATTGCTTTGGTTGATCACAATATCACGGGAAAGCACCACGTGTCCTTTCTAGTGAGGCAGATGGGGCTAGGCTTGGTTGACTGTTGATCAATTATCATCAGATCTCAACGGTTTCCAACCATCACATGATCGAAAGTTACAAGGTTTTTATTAATTGCGATATCACAGGTGGATGCCACATGTCTCATCTGATTAAGCCGAAGGAATAAAGAAAATATTGTGGTAAATTAATCTGGCCTTAAATACATTAAAAGGTGGGTTACTAAAGTGCTCTTAAGGTGCACATGTTTTAAATTGACGGATCTATTATAATCTTCATGGGAAAGCTGCTCGATGGTTAATGATAAGGTTAGCGACTGTGTTGAAGGAACGATATCACCGTTCAAAATCTATAGTTTCCCACCATCGCGTGATCATAAGTTGCAGGATCCTTACTAATTGTGATATCATGGGTGACCGCCACATTAACTTCCTTCGTAGCATATGGTATGGTGGGCCCCTTATTGCTACATTGGCAATTATGTCAACTTGTTTTGAAGGAATTCATTCAATCATTTGATCTAACTGAGGGATCAACGACTAGAATTTAAATCTACATAAAATATGGTTGGAGTCATTCATGCAACGCATGAGTGAGCTTTAATGGTGGATGAGACACTTACTGGCATAATTTGATCAAAATAAAATCAATTCTCCTATTTTATTTGTATCACAAGGCTCTCAAGCTTTTTATGTAGTTTTAGAACCAAAAGCAAAGTAGTGGATTTTTGTGGCTAGAATTTGGGGACTTCTACAAACAAAGATGTGAGTTAATTTTTGTGCCTCCTGGTCATTCTACACTTAAATTTAGGAAAGGATTTGTTGTTCTTGTCATTAAGATTGTTGATAAATGTGTTAGGGCTATATTTTAATTATAGTTGTGAGAAATTGTAGTGTTTTTTTCTGTAATTTCCTGTCTCTAGTTAGTCCTAGCTATTTGAAGTGTAACGTTATAAAGAGGCCCTAGTTTTTTTGAGATGGCACTGCCAAATCAACATTCTGGCCAAATTTACTATTTAAAAAGAAACCTATATGATGATTTCATGGATCAATTACCCTTTTCAATGAATGATAGAAAGAAGGGATTGGTTCTGATGTGAGGGAAAATCCTCGGGGAAGGGTTAGTATATAATTGCTCCAACATAGCCGATGCTAGGGTTCCCCTCACAAGTTTGGAAATGTTCAAATTGTGGTATGGACAGAGGAATTTTCCTCACCCTTTTTCAAATAGATGGATGTATGATATGGGGAAAATGGTGGCACCAAATGTATTCCCTGATGTAGACCTACTTAGGGTAGTAGTTGTAAGATATGACCTTATCACATAGGTAATCAAGGATAATGATGGAAGGGTTATGTTGAGCGTTAATAGAAAAGAGGTCCAAAAGGTTTTTGACTTGAGTGAACTGAGTGAAGACTTGGTTCCTATCAACCTTGATGAAATGAAGCAAGAATATGCAAAGTTGAAGTCTCTTTTTAGAGCTAAATTGCTTCCACATCATCTAGCCAGGCCAGGAGATTTGATATTTCATATCAGCCCTAGTGACCAAGAACCTTTTAGATTAAACTATTTTGCAAATCATTTCTTGGCCACTTTCTATTCATTGTGTCAAATTTTGGGTTTCAATCTTGGCGTGGTGATGCCCATTGCATTCATATTCATGGGGGTGAAAATACAACACCCTAACTTCTCTGTGACATATGACTTTGCTTCTTTCTTGGCTAAGAGGATACATGAAGGGTTGTCAAAGTTGCAGAAAAATGATATCGACACTCAATTATTTTGGTATTCTATGTTGAGGCATATGTTCTTATTCAGGGATGTTGATTTCTTCTCTGAATAGATGAAATTAAGGCAATAAGTCGATGGAGAAAGATTTCTAGTACAATTATGGGCTACAAATTTATCTTGTAATAAGGAAAGCACTAGTTATGTGCAATTTGATAATTGTTTTGCCTCCAGATTGAGGGCTAGATTGATGGTGAATGTACCTAGGATCCATGAAGAATTACATGATTTCCTCAGGCCAAAGTGGAGGAAGCCAGAATTAAAAGTCTACCATAACTGGGGTGACACTATGCCATACCCAATCAGCACTGTTTTAAGGGTATATGGTTTTCAAGGAGCCCCTCATATACTGCCACATAATGTGCCACCAAGAGTGGGGTTTGTAGAAGTTATGTGGAAAATAGGTTCTATCCATGAGGAAAACCTCATTGGAAAGGGTAAGGGATTTTTTTTCCCTAATTATACAATGGTGTCTATTTTTTCCTTTTCAAAGGAAGGTTGGGTGCATTTTGAGAAATTCTTTGATGATTACCATTTGAGGTGTGGTCCAAAGTGGCAGCATGATCCTAAGGGTTTCTTTGCTCTTTTTAGACAAAGAATAAAGGCTGGAAAGTTTGTACATGAGTTCAACTTTCTTGAGGACCTGATTAGAAACAAGTTTGATCTAAATAGGTAGGAGTTGAATAAGGAGAAATGGATAGCTTATGATAAGCTATTAGTTATTGTGCACAAAATGAATCCAAAGTATAATAAATTGTTGGAGTTCAATCAAAACCATAAGAAAATTGACTTTCTAATGGAGAACTTCAATTAAATTATGGTCACATTAAGGACCAAAAAGATAAATCTAGAACTGAGTATGGGTGTACAAGAAGAAGGTGCCATGCCAATTAAAACAAGGCTAGTATACCAACCTACAGAAAGGTGGCCTATTTACAAGAGGAAAAAGGATGATAGTAGTGATGAAGAAGAGGTGGACAGAAAAGGAAAGCAAATAATGAAGTTTCCTTCACAACCAGGTCCAAAATTCAAAGTGCCTTGGGCAATTAAAATCATTGATTTAGAATCATCACCAAAAGACAGTTCCTCATCACCCCCATTTGAGCCAAGCCCTAAAATGCAAAGAATTGACCAAACACATGAGGGTATAATGGATGAGATTATTGTTACTAATCATGACATGCAAGTTGGTATGCCTTTCCCTCATAGACTAGTTGAATTGGTTTTATCTAATTTAGATATGAAAGGAAAAAGTGTACAAGATGCAAGAATGGAAGCATGTAAGGAGTTTCTAGATAGCAATGCATTTGTAAAGACTCATGTATTCTTGCAATTGGTATGGAGGATGAAATTTTAAGAATATCAAGATAAATATAAGAAGAGAAGAGAATTGAGACCTAGCAGGTGGGGACCAGGAGAATGATGAGGAAGTGAAAGCTAAATTAATGGAAGAATTCAAGAACATCACTCTTGAGAAAGGTAGAGAATTTGTGAGTCAGGCTAGTGTATTGATTCTACCTAAATGGGACATTATAGATGTTGTAGCCTTTAATGCTATTATGAAGTCCAAGCATCCCTTCCAAGAATCTAAAGAAGAGGTCAAGGAAGCATTGCAAGATTTTTCCTTCAGTGAGGAATATGAAACTTTGGCAATTTGAGCATTGGCCCCTTAGGGAAGAAAGCCAAATGTTATAGATATTAATCCAAATTTTAGAGGATTAATAATAAAGAGAGCTTCAGAGACCTCAACCACTAAGGCCACTAATTTGACTGTGAATGTGGCCAAATTGGCCCAAAATACTGCTAAAAGGGAGGAAGCTGAAAAGAAGAGCCTAATGGAGAAGTACAACCTTCTAATTGAGGAATACATCAAGATGTAGTAGAGGAATGTTGAATTGAAAACTAAGGTGGAAAGGTTTAGGAATAAATAGATTGGGGAGACATCAAGTGCTCCAGGGACCAGTACATTACCTTCCATAGCAAGGTCAGTGCCTTCTTCTCCAATTGTTTCCACACCAAGGTCTCCCAGTCAAAATATTTCCCTAACCCCTCCTTTAGAACAAATTAGTGAAGAAACAAAGTGCTCTGTTGATCCTACAAAGAAGTAGCTCATGCAAAGAATTGAAGAATTATAGACTTCACTAAAAGTAAGTGAGGAGGGATCTTTTTTAAAGAAAAACAAGATTGTTACTACTATCTTGATTCATTCAAATGAAAAGGTTGATAATAATTTGCTATCTATACATTCTTTATATTCTTTTTTGTTAGATGCAATAAAAAATATTGATAGGGATCAGGAGGTAGTGATACCATTGATTGAAAATTGGATCCCTCGGGCTAGTGATTTGGATATTATGTATAAGGCCTCAAGGTTTGATACAAATAACAAGCCTCAATCATTAAAGCTTACTCATGTGTTAGTAAAATCATTGCAAGGTTTTCAGACCCTACCAGATGATTTGAGTAGGAAGATCAGGGAATTGGTGAAGAATTTTAATGATTGGGGTAACACATTGTTACCTGATATAATTGATGAGTAGGGGAAAATCAGGTCACTCCAATAGTGGTAGGATCAAGCAAGTGAGTTCATCAGTGATCAAAGTAAATTAATTTTTGATGACTCAAATTGTGATTTTATGGTGAGTTGTATGGATAAAAATATTAGTACCAGCTCATTTTTGGAATCTTTTGAAAGGGATGGAAATCAGGTAGCGGTAAAATACACACCTTATAATGCCAAGGTGAATGAGGTAATTAATTTTGACTGGCTGACTAATGAAGAATACCAGAAATGGGTAACTAAATATTTGACTAAGGAAGAATTAAAGAATGGACTACTAATGGGTGGTAAATCAGATGTTGCGGTTACAATGGCTTCCAATTTTTCTTTGATGGCAGTCTTAACACAAGTTTCTTGTGGTTTTTTGTTGTTGCATCAACTTTTCTCGGCTGGCATGATGAACAAGAATATTCTCCAAGGTGATGGTTGTTGTAACAAATTTTTGGAACATCACCAGGTGTGCCAATTGGTTGGTGACATGTGTACTTTCTAGCTTGATGCTTGTTTGCTCCTTCATTTTCTATAAGAAGAATTTCAAGGCCAAAAGTACGAGGGAGCAAGTTAGACAATTTTTGGTCGAGTCTAGGTGAAGTTGAAGAGAAAATTATAAAGTCCAATGGATTTAGAGAGAAATACAATTTAGGTTCTGGGTCATTCTATAATAGGTTTTGAATTCATGAGGATTTAATTTTGTATAACAGTACTAGCATTTGAGTTAAAATAAAAAATTCAAACTCATGTCTCTCCACTGTACATGCATATCCAAATTTTGAATAAGATGACTAAGGGTTGTTTCATTCATCTCACTGTTGTGGTGTGTGATCCTTATTTTAGCTTTAATTCAAGGAATTAATTAAAATGCTTGAATGGGATTATAGGTGGATATGTTCTGTATAAGGATTTGATAAGCATAATTGGGTTAGAATGCGTACTGATGAAATTGTAATGCAATATTGTCAGGGATCTTATATGTTATGTATTAAATCTATCATAAACCTTTAAATGCTTATGAATTTGAGTCCTATAATGGATATATGGCACTAATCTAAATCGTACTTATTTGTATAATTCAATATTTGTTTGTCTTTGCCTAGAGCTTGCTCTAAATTGCAAATAAAATGACTATCTCATGTTGTGGATTGTGTTGTAATTATCTCATGCTCCAAATAGTTGATATAATCAATGAATAGCCAATTCTATTTGATATTATCTTATTGCATTGAGATATTAAGTGAGATTATCTGTTATTGTTAATGTTGTTTATAATAATGGTGCAGAGGTTGTAAACACATTAAGGGATCACCCTCCTAGGTCTTGTAGAGCCCGAAGTGTAGGAGGCTTTTGAAGTCCTTGTCAGTTGGTCTAGGTCCTTCGAGCTACCCTTTATTAGAATTGGTAATTCCATAGGTAGATTAGAAGACCAATTTGGTTAGTTGTAAAAACAAACCAACATCTTCAATGCTTCAAATTTCCTATTTAATGAAAATTACTTGAGTGATTTTCCATTTCATAATTTATTTTTCAATGAATGAGGGTCGAAGGCTAATAGAGAAGTGTGTGGGAATTGAATTCTCTTGAGTTTGTAGACATTCTAGGTAAGTAGGTTTGTCATGATGATTTGAGAATTTGAGGGGTTGAGTCTGTTTGAGCCTAAGGGAGGTCTTGAGAATAAAAATGGAATACATTGAGCTCTTGATATGCCAAAAAGAAGAGTAGGATTAGGGAAATTCAAGGAGTATAGTACCAAGGAAAATTACCATCCAAGAGAGAAAATAGTTTTAGAAGAATTAATCAAACATAGAGAGAAGAGGATGGTGAAGTATGTAAAGAGGGCATGGATGGAGAGTGAGCATTATAAGGCCTATCCAAAGTAATGAAATTCTCCATGTGAGGTTCCTAATAACCCTTTAGACAATGAAGGTAACACTAAATTAAAGGGTGACTATTATCCCCTCTCCCCGGTACTATCAAGGAATCCTGATAAAGAGTTACTGACAGCTTCTCCAGTCCCAGCATGAGTAAAACATGGGTGAATATCCTCTAAGGTTGATGACTCAAAGTGATGATTGTGCCCTTTTTTTTTTTGATGATACCATGCCCTTTATGTTAGGATTTTCCTATTCAAAACTCGTGTGATTTCTTGTTTCATGTGTTGAGGTGGAAATTTTTTGGGCTAGTATGGAGGAGAAGTGTCAGACTAGTTAACCTTGGTGGTGTGTATGTTGTTTACAGATGATATACAAGTTTGTGTTGGAGTTGCTATTGGAGAATCTTCTTTGGTCAACAAGGATGAGGATTCAACACAATTACAACAAACTCTATTTTTCAAGGAGCTAGCATGTCTTCATTCAGGGAATGTGGAATGTGGTCTTTTACTCTTCAATTTTCCTCAAATGATTGCACGTAACAAACTAAGAATATCTCAAATTTTGGTGCAAATGAAATGAAATGTAAATGTAATTAAGCCTGTTGCTTTATTTCTCCCTTATCATATAAAGGGGATTGTAAGATTTATTACAGAGGTTGGATTCTAAAGTCTTAATAGAGTTCTAGTAAAATCTTAGTTTGGAAAGGGCACTTAGAATAGAATTCTAAAGTAGGCCAGTAGTTTGTCTTGGAGAAGAAGTCATGTATGTAATGATCTTAAATAAATTTTATAGAAATTACTAATATCAAAACAAATATTAGTCAAGAAATTTATACTCAGCTATGTATGTTCATTATGGAGTTATGAATGAGAAATACCAATGGTGTTATCATTTTTCTTCAAATTTTTCATTTGAATGTATTACTCTATTTTCAGCTTTAATTCAAGGAATTAATTAAAATGCTTGAATAGGATTACTAAGAAGTGAATGTTTCTTGCATAGTAAGTTTTTATAACACAAAGCAATATTAAAATAGTTTGTTTCTCCCTTAAAAGAATAATTTGTAAATTACTAATCCTCTTGTGTACTTGAATCTATTGCTCCAATTGATTAGACACTAGTCATTCTATAAGAAAATGTTGCATAAGATGAAAAAATAGTGTTCCTGGCTCTAAAATTATGAGAAGAACAATACTAAAAATAGAAAATCTCTCCAAGGGTAGTAGAAGTGGAATTAATCTTAATTCCTAGTAGATAGCTAGTCCTTCATTTGAAAATCTGTCAAATTTTCAATAAAAGTGATTTCATCTAGCATAGAAAGGAATTAATCTATGTATAACTATTTTACTAATTGATTATATTTCATGAAAATGCAATTAGTATTACCCTCCTAGGTTTCATAGAGCTTGAAGTGAAGGAGTACGGACTTTAACATCCTATGCTCATTGTGTTGGACACTAACCTAATTTTTCTTCATCATGGGAGTTGGCTACTTCTTAGAAGATTATTTGGTTTTTCTAGAAAAATCACCCAAAGGACTTACAAGTAGCAATGGATTCTTTGATTGAGAAATTTGATAGGGATAAAATTATCAAGGATCAACTAAAGATCAAGGTGGAACAACTCACTTGGGTACTCTAAAAGATAACCCAATATTTTGATTCCATTGAATTTGTTACCACAAGTTTGGGTGATGTCACAATACAAAGGGCCAAAAGGATTGGTGCACAAGGTAGGATTGTTAGTGCATAGATAGATAGAATAATAGCACAAGGAACTCAACTATTGAAATATTTCATTAAGTTGATTGGAAAAATAGAAAATGTCATCGGAATTGAACCAGACACTTGTGTTATTTTAGAATTTGTGGTTGATAGAGAAAGATCTTGAAGCTTGGACCAAGTTGAGAGATTTCAAGATATATGTGTTGGTAGAAAATGGGGTGATCCCCACAAGAAATATGTTTGTTGAATTCAAGGAAGCAATGAAACAAAAAAGCTATGTCATCAATGAATTAATCAAATATTTGTAGGAAACCTAGGAGATAAGAAATGATAGAGGATCAGATATTACCATAAAGATTGGGGAACTTCCTTTCCAAATACTTGATGATAATCAAAAGGTTCTTTATGTGGATGTATTTATCCAAGAATTCACTTCACTATTTCATACCAATATTGAGTTTGAACTTTTTCATCTGCTTCTACTAATAAATTAGTGGATTTTCAAGTGATTTTGGATCACTTAAAAGTGATATTGGATAAGCATATAAAATCATGTATCAATATCGAGGAATCCATTCCAAGAGTATTAACCATATCCAACTATAAAACTAGGCCAAATGACTTTGAAGTTCAAGCCACATTGAAGAAAAATGAAGATTCTTGGATAATAATGTTGAAGAATAAAATATCATGCTTGTTGATACTTAGTCTATTTCCCAAGTTTTCATTATGTAGTTTGTAATTTTTAGATCACATTTTACATGTCTTTTGTAATATTAAAATTACATGTAAGAGGAGTGTAGTTCCAAATCAAATCAGACTCTTGCTTTGAATAAGTCAAAGTAGTTATAGATTTCTTTTTTTCCTCTTGGTTTCTCTCTACAAATAAGTGGGAGCTCTTTTGTAAATATGATCCTTTATCTTATGAAGTGAAATATTTCCAAATTGAAGAGTGAATTGAAACTTTTTTTTCAAATTTGAATCAAATTCAATCAATAAAAGAAGCAATATGGCATCCAATTCTTGCCTTGGATCAAGTTTTTTGTGTATTGGGATTGTTATTACGTCTTTCCTATTACATTCTCTTATACATGATTGAATTGTAGTGTGCAATCATATGTTCTATGAGGTAATACAAATATAATTTTGAAGTCTTTGAGCTGCAAATTTATATTTGGAAATTGTGTTTATGTGTGTAATTTGGAGATATTTTGAAGACTTTGGGTTGTGAGTTATCATCTACATTTAGTTGATCTTATTGTGGCATATGTTGGATACTTTGGGCTGAAACATATATAACACCTTTTTGATTTCAAATCAACACAAGAAGCAATAGAAGACTTTGTGATTTTGTGGGTTTTCTTTCCATTAACACTTGCTAGTATCATTCTAGTTATTCTTTCATATAACTGAATTGGATATTGGATATTATTGCTCCAATTAATATTTTGTGGTTAATTACATGTTGTAATCATCACGGGAATATCATTGTAATTTTGTAAGATAAGACATATATTTTGAAAAAGAGAATAGGATGTTATGGAAACACCCATGGATAGTTTAAGTGTACATAAGCTTAGTTAATTACTAGCTATTTATAGTTATCAATAAGAAGGGATCATCCCCTTTATGAGAGGAGAGATTTAATCTCACTATATTGTGGCTAATATAACTATTTTTTTCAATTAGTTGATAACAAAATATTCAACAAACACAATGCTACAATTATATTATATAAATTATACAATATTATACTAACATTGTAAAAAAATTATTTGATGGATTGTTACAACGGATTATTATATTATATTTATTTTAATCAAAATACAATATAATACAATGGAAGCTACAATAAGCTAGGATCAACATATAACTCTCTCTAGCTACCTCTCCCTCTATCCCTCCCACCCTACCTCTCTCTATTTGTACCTACCTCTTCCTCACTATCTCTCTATATCTCTTTCATATTCCCTCTCTACTCTCTATCTACACTCATCCTCTCCCTCTCTACCTACCTTTCCTTCTATCCCACCCACCCTACCTCTATCTACCTAACTCTCCCTCCCTCCCTCTCTCTCTATGTCTCTTTCCCCTTCCCTCTCTACTTCTATCTCCCTACATCTCCCTATATCCCTCCCACCTTACCTCTACCTACCCCTCCCTCCCTCCTTCCCTCTCTCTCCCTCCTTCCCTCTCTCTCCCTCCCTTTATCATTCCCACCTTGACTCTCTCTCTACCTCCTACTTCTCTCCGTTCATCCCTCTCTTCTCTCTATCTCTCGTCTCCTATGTCCTCCTGCCACCTCTCTCTTTCTGCCTTCCTCCCTCCTTCCTCCGTCCTTTTCCTCATTCTTTATCTTCCTCTCCCTCTCTTTCTCTGCCTGCATCTGCCTCCTCCACCCTATCTCACCTCTCTGTTTTCTCTGCTTGCCTCTCTCCACCTCCTTTGTTCTATATCTCCCTTTATGTCTCTCTCTACCTCTCCTCTATCCTCCTCATTCCTCTCCCTTTAGACATATATATATATATATATATATATATATATATATATATATCTTCTCTCTCTCCTCTCTACTCACCTTCCCTCTTTGTTTCTCTCTCTCCACTCACCCTCTCTCTCTACCTACCTCTCCATATATCCCTCCCACCCTACCTATCTCTCTCATTACCTACCTCTGCCTCCCTCTTTCACTCCTTCCCTCTCTCCCTATCAATCTCTCTCTCCCTCCCTCTCAATGTATTTATCTCCCCTTCCCTGTCTACTTCTCTCTATCTCCCCTCACCCTCCCTCTCTCTACCTACCTCTCCCTCTATCCCTCTCACCTTACCTCTCTATCTATCTCTACTTCTCTTTATCTCTCATCTTCATCTCCCTCTCTCTACCTACCTCTCCCTATATCCCTCCCACCCTACCTCTCCCTCCCTTCCTCTTTGCTTCTCTCTATCTCCCCTCTTTGTCTTTGTCTTTACCTACCACTCATTCTATCCCTCCCTCATGTCCCCTCTACATTTAGATATCTCTTTATATCCCTATTCTCTCTCCTCTCTACCTCTCTCTCACCTTCTCTCTCTACTTCTCTCTATCTCTACTCACCTTCTATCTCTACCCCTCCCACCCTACCTCTCTCATTACCTACTTTTCCCTCTCTCTCTCTCTTTACATCACTATCCCTTCTCTACTTCTCCCTATCTCCTCTCACCCTCTCTATCTACCTACCTATCACTCTATCTCTCCCATTACCTCTCTCTCTCTATATATATATATATATAACACCACTCTCCCCTTCCCTCTCTACTTCTCCCTATCTCCCCTCACCCTCTCTCTCCACCTACCTCTCACTCTATCCCTCCCACCTTACCTCTCTCTTCCTCTCTACATCTCTTTATCTTCCCCCACTCTCCCTCTCTCTACCTATCTCTCCCTCTATCCCTCCCACCTTACCTCTCTCTCTATATCTACATCTCTTTATTGTTAGTGTAATTAAGTAATTATTACACTAGCATAAGTTAACTTAGGTATTGCATTTAATTAATTAAGTCTTAGGTTGCATTATTAGATAAACCATTTAATAAATAGGGTAATATTCCCTTCCTTGTTTGTAGGGATAAGATTCCTTCTAGAAGATGAGTTGTTTTTCTAGAACTTATCTCAACATTTAATAATTTTCTAGATAGGGTTCACATGTTGTCACATGTTGTTAGATTATGACACATGGCAACATCTCATGCATTTTATATTTTCATTCTTTCCTATATAATTAGGCATCTTGTTCATTTGTAACATATCAATATTAATTAATTATATCAATATAATCTCTATTGTGCATGCCTAGTTGCAAGACTTTCTTTGTGGTTGATCATCTCTCCTAGAAAAGGTCCTCCATTGAAGACTATAGCTTTAGGGACCCTTTGCATCCATAATCTCAACATGATATCAGAGCTTGTCTAGTGAAATTTCAACCATAGATCAAGAAATTTGGTGTGTGAGATTCTTACAAGCTTGAAGGTTTCCATTGAAAGCTACTTGTTTCCACCCAGGGACCAAGCTGATTTCTAAAGAAAATTGAGTCATATCCAAACTCACCATTGTCTTCACAAGGCCTCAAAACCCTAAGATTGCCTACCCATTCATCAAAATTAGATTCATCAACCTAGGAGCATCAAAGGTATTTTTAGGGTTTGCAAAATCAATCGTACTATCTCTACAATTTGTAGCAAAAAATCATCTCGGTTAGTTGTCCTCTAAGGAAATTTTTTTTTAGTTGCAAGCTCTTTTTCCTTTCAGAAAATTCAAGCATTTTCTATCAATTTTGGCAAAAATATATATTTTGTATTTTTTTAATAGTTTTAAAAAAAATACATTGGGAAACCTGCTATTATATTCGGTGGTCGACATCCAAATATTTTTTTATCAGCATATTATAATTGGGCTTTATTTTTTTCTCCATTGGCAAAAATTAGGTTTTTATTTTATTTTCTATAGAATATAGTTCATCGGCATTTTATATGGAGGATTTATTTTTTAACCGTTGATATCAAGAATTTTTTCAAAACTATATAAATTTTCTTTGGTTGGAATTTGAAATATAATCAAAATTTAATTTTGAATTGCTTTTTGCATCATTCAAAATTTAATTTTTTCGACCATTCATATTCTTGTCTGTAGACAAGTTGTTCTTTATTGGCCTCATTAATTTTGTGCATGGAGGTACTTTGTATAAGGTGGAGGGCCCAGTGACATCATTAGATGACCACCACATCAGACTTGGCTCAGTTGGCCCCTCCATCGCCGACATCTTCATCACTGGCTCCCATTCCTTTCCACCAGTTGGATGTTTGTCGCCGACCTTAAGCTTACTGCCGACGAATTTTTTTCATGCCCACCGACCATTGGAATACACCAACCATTCTATGCTTCCCAGCCGATGTCTATTTATGCCCAAGCTTGTCCACTGAGGAAATGGTCTTATCAAAGAACGAGCCTATCACTTGATCCAAGTGGCACCACCATTGCATGAGTGATGCCACCAGCCAACCAAATTAGCTCCACCCAGATCTCTGCTTCACCACCACCATCTGGGTGGAACTTTTTTTTCCTTATATACTACCACAGTCATATTGCAAACCAGGTGCCAATGCTTGGGGCACTAGAATTTTGCCCCTAGTTAGCCTACAGATTGCCTAAAATAGGCATTTTTTTATTTTATCACAACTTTCACCCACTATGTCAAAAATTGACAAAAGAGATGCCATTGGAAAGAGAATATCATCTACTTTCTAGTGGTCATATCTTCACAACCATTCATCAAATTTTGGTGATTCCAGTGGCATCAAGAAGCATTTTTAGAGCTTTTTTCATCAATCCAGAACCCTTGATCATTTTCAACTCCAAGTACTCTTGCATGAGATTTTTTCAATTTGGTGCATTTGATTAATAACCTGGTTATCCTTAAGCTTGGGAAAATATTTTTTGATCCAAGTAGCATCACTTCAGTTGCACATCATATTTGGAAGTCTTTAACTATTGTTGAAGGTCAGTGTCTTTGTTTTTTGTGGAGAAATTTCATTATGGGGCTTGCATATACTCCTTTGTTTATGTTGCATAAGGGTAACTATAAGCAATGGTGAGATGGGATCAACCACCATCTCCAATCACTTGATCTATTGCCTCATCTGTATGGTATAGTTCCCCACCTAAGTGAAGTTATTCATGAACTAGCTTCGAGTTGTTGTAGATACACTTTTTTGGAGATTATTGAGATGAAAGTTGATTGTGATGTTTTGAGATCTATTGATCATTGTGATTGTCCTCACATTCTTTGGACTAAGCTTTGGGAGATCTATAGAGATTCATATACTCCACCTTTCCCTGATGGTCATGATTTAGAATGTCATTCTTCAAATATAGTTCCCCATGATGATATTATTATGTAGGAGGTTGACTACCTTGATCTTTCTAAAGAGGTTGACAAGGTTCCTTCAAGTGCTTCTTCTCCATTAGAGACAGTTGGTATCCCTTCACAATCAGTGATTCCTTATCCAGATTCATTGATTGAGGCTTCCACTATCATCACTCATCAGGACACAGTCAATTTTTTAGACTTGACATCACAAGATGGATTCATTTTAGGTATCACCAACTTGGCTACTTCTATAGGTTTAGAGGAAATTCTCGAGGGGATATCACTCCTCTATTCATAGATTTCATATCTAAGACTTCTTCCCTATCATTCCATTCAAGATTTGAGGTTTCTTCAACATCCACCTTTGGATTTGTATCTTCCTAGTGGGAGACTTATGGTTTGGACACATTTGTTGCTTCAAACTTCTTTCAGTGGTTTTGAGGACACTTCATTCAAGGGGGGCTATCAATTCTTCATCATATCCATTCCATCATTGTCTTTGGATATTGTTCAGCATCATTTTTTGCATCCTGGTTTGTCACCCTCTTCATTGATTATGGCATCTTCATCTTTAGGCAAAGATACATTTGAGAAAATTTTAGAGACATCATCAGAATCCACCTTCATCCTTCCTTCAATTCCTATATGAAATGGGAAGCATCTATGCACTTGCACATGTTTTAGTTTCTTTTGAAAGGGAGACAAGTTTTTTGTTGACATTGGATCATGTTTGTCTTTAGACACTTACCATTTTTGTAGATAATCACATCTTCTGGGGGGCTATTTAGTCTCTCTATTGTATCCATGTGATGGATGGTGTACATGGGGGGCATTTGGGAGTACTCCATCCTTCCCATCCTATCTCACATTTTTTCTTTTTCATCTCCATTTTGGAGAGGGGTTTTGTTTTGATTGGGTTTTCCCCCTTTCTCTGGTTGTGGGAGATTTTCTACATCTTCATGTACATGGGTACCTAAAATGGCCTCATAGTTGGGACCCATCATCATTCATCATCGATTATCATCTTGCATAATCATTGCATTTTTCCTCCCTAAGTTGAACTTATGGGGGGGTGTTAGTGTAATTAATTAATTATTACACTAGCATAAGTTAACTTAGGTATTGCATTTAATTAATTAAGTCTTAGGTTGCATTATTAGATAAATCATTTAATAAATAGGGTAATATTCCCTTCCTTGTTTGTAGGGATAAGATTCCTTCTAGAACTTATCTCAACATTTAATAATTTTCTAGATAGGTTTCACATGTTGTTAGATTATGACACATGGCAACATCTCATGCATCTTAGGTTTTCATTCTTTCCTATATAATCATGCATCTTGTTCATTTATAACATATCAATATCAATTAATCATATCAATGGAATCTCTATTGTGCATGCCTAGTTGCAACACTTTCTTTTTGGTTGATCATCTTTCCTAGCAAAGGTCCTCCATTGAAGACTGCAGCTTTAGGGACCCTGTGCATCCATAATCTCAACATTTATTTCCCATCTCCATCTCCCTCTCTCTCTACCTACCTCTCCCTATATCCCTCCCACCCTACCTATCTATCTCTACCTCGCCCTCCCTCCCTACTTGTCTTTATCTCCCCTCTTTGTCTCTCTCTACCTAACTCTCACTCCATCCCTCCCTCAAATCTAAAAGATGCATCAAATTTTCACCAAATAAATTTACTCTTTTCCTAAAAAAAACTAGTAACCTACAAACTACATTCAAATTATTATAAATTTCATTTTACATATTTTCCAAATTATGTTAATAACCTATTAAAAAATTTATTTCAAGTACCTTAAATTTATTTTTTTTGTATTTTCATTTCCACTTAGAGGAATAATTTGGATCATCATGATCTTACACTCATCCTTATACACACATGGTAAATATTACAAATGTAAGACTTAACTTTCAAGATAACCTCCAAGATTGTAGAAGTTGGTTCTTCTTATGATTTTCAATATAATTGTATTGTATGGAGAGAAAAGTGTGTTGATGTGTGTGTTGCACATGCACACAAATAGGTAGATAAATTATCACTAAAGAATGTAGGAACCTACCTTCACTTGAAATATCCACTAGGAATATCTAAATCTAAGGTAATCTTAGTTTGATCCTAAGGCTTGGGAATTTTAGGTCTTGATGCAAAAGGTTCGCTTAAGGTTCATTATGTAAATTGATATTTTTTATTATATAAGTAGCATTTATAGGGTGTTGTACCCTTTACATGGAGAGCCAAGAGGGCCAAAAAGGAACTAGTTCAAAACATTATCAAAAATTCTATAACCAAAAACAATAGAAATAGGACATAGACATAGCACATTAACAGTAAAATACTAGTACCACCCAGACCCTAACACTAACTATCTACATTTTCCCATTTATGGACTAGGAGATTCAACACATCATTCCCAATCCAATTGAGTAATTTTCCCTCAGAATTTTTGTTTGTTTCCTCCTTCATGACATCATACAAAGTGGCAACAGATCTATGGATCAACTTAACCATGAACTAGGCTAGACAAAATAATTTTTGATCTAGTTTATCATCTCATTCCTACAACACACTAGGGTCCTCATTCTTTCCCTTCCTACTTAGGATCTCCTCTTCGTCACTAGCTCTAGAGTCAGAGGAGTGAGTGGAATCCTCCTTAAGCCCCCTATCCATGTTTATGAAATTTCTAGTGCCTTCCACTAACCCTTTGTCCATCTCTTCAACACTGTCTTTTGTGCCTTTAGTCTTGCCATTGATCTGCTTCAAGTCACTACAAATCTCATCAACCAAGGTACCTTTTTTGTTCTTCACCAATTTTTGGATCCTCCTCACACCAGTTTGTTCCACCCCCACTTCAAAGTTCACAGCCACCATGGTATCACCCTTGAAGTCTTTTTCCTTAACACTCCTACCTTTGCTATCAGAGGCTGGTAATTCCATTGGGCTCTAAGAAACTTTTTATCCCTTCTTCTTAGTGGTGGGTTTATCATCCTTCTTGATGGGTTTATTTTTTAGCTCACACAACCCAACCACTACATTAGACTAGTCCATATCATTCATGCTTTTCTTCTTTTTAGAAGGTGGATTGGGCTTAAGTTCATAAATGGGATCAATTTTAAGAGTGGGGGTTTTCCTCTTAAAACCCTCAAAGGTAGTAGAGGAAGGATTAGCAAGGGCCACATTAGGGGGTTCCAGTTCCTCAAAATGCATATCAAATATGGGTTTGGGTAGGGATAGGGATAGATGAAATTGGTAGAGCCTAAGGATCAGGCTTTGATGCAGAGGTAAGGGGGTGTATCATCTCAGTTGAGAGTAGCAACCTCGAGGGTTTCTTTAATTGAATTTTCTAGAGAGGTGAGTAGAAAAAATGAAAAGAAAAGGGTCATCTTGTGTCTAAAGTGGTTTAATAGTGGAAAATGGTAAAAATAAAACACCTTGAACCAGCCTTCTAAAGTAACATATTTCATTAAATAAAGACACAATTTGTCCCAAGGTTTTGGTAGTGCCTCGCAGTCGAAACCAGACTGCTTCCAAACTGCCTTCTCATCACCTTTAAGAAGGAATTGAGACTCTCCAAGTCTTGAGTTTTGCTATGCTTTTTATATTTCTTTCCATCACAAGAAAGGCTCATCACCTTGCCAATAACCTCTTCATTCACCTTAAACAAGATGCCACCCATGGTGACCCTCCTATCCTTCCATGAACCAACAAACACTCATCATGTCCTACAAGATTCTCCAACAGTAGTGCTAAACCACCCTCATTACAAATGTGCCAAGTAATGGGGTCCCTACAAAACTGTTCACAATTATCAGGCTCAATTCTTACTCTATCTCCACCCATCATGATCCATGGCACACGGTACAGTAGACCCAAAGAAACAAAGTTGGCCATAAAAGTGGCTGCCTATTAGTGAATTTAGCCTTTTTTAAAATATCATTCCTCTACCATCTGGGATAGTAAGGATTAATGAAATAAAACTATATTTTACATGCTTTAATGGTCATTTTTTATGACACCAGCTTTGTGAGGCTATGATTATCACAAAAGAGCAATAGGATAAGCTAATTGTTAATTAAAATCAGATAATTAGTATCATTATATCAAGGGTCATTTTAAAGTTACACATTTCCCCATGCCAACTAGCCACAAGGGGGAGATTTTAAATTTTTAATTACAACTCAACATATCTTATGCAAATCATAAGATAGCCTAAATTGGAATTATTAAAAAGACTAGCAATTAATAATTCATTACACACATCCCATGAGATATGATAGGATTTGTAGTACAATTGAGAAGACATCCTATAAAAGATGAAGGCCCCACAATAGTATTAAGGAAGTAAAAAGCCACATGGCATCCCTCTATAACCTCAATTTCCACCTCACTCAACCAGATCCACATCACTAAAGGACCTATCAAGTGGAGCCACCTATACCCATTAATAATGAAATTGTTAACCATCATTGAATATTATTTTCTATTGTTCCATAAGGATTAATCCTTGTATAGTAGTAGGTAACACCTCAAGCCTCTTCCAACACTTGCATAAATTCCAATTGGACCCCAAGTTATCCAAGCTATCAACAACTTGATTACCTTCCCTATAGATGTGAGTCAAACATTTTCTATCCAATTTTGAGACCAAAAGGTTTATGTCAAGTAGAATGTCCCTGATATTTCAGCTAAACAACCAACCATGATTAAGAGAGTTAATTATAGATAAAGAGTCTCCTTCAATGTGAAGGTTTTTTATACCCAGGGTGACAGCAATCTCAACACCCTTGAGAAGCACCCATTCCCTAGTCATCATAGAAAAGTGAATACCAATTCCTCCAACATACCCAACAACCAAGTTTCCCTTGCAATCCCTAATGATACCGCAAATTCTAGGAAAACCAAGATTCTCCTTAGCCACACCATCAAAATTTAGTTTAAACTAATCCACATTCATAGGTTTCCAAATAGTGTTTACTCTAGCCATAGACTTGGAAGTGTCAAAGGAGTTGGTCCCAAGATTGATATTCCAGGAATTTTCCATTTTAATCTCCCACTCTATTGCAGCTTTGTTTGGAGGTTTCCATTTGTATAGGGAGATAATTTCAAAGATAATACTAGACCTAGTTCCAAAGAATTTCTTTGGACTCCTTTCAATCTCTCTAAAGATCTGATTGTTCCTTTCCTTCCAGAGACACCAACAAATTATAGGGAGAGTTTCTCTCCATATTTCCATCCAAAGGGGATGTTGGAAAAGACCAATCCAACCAACAATAAAGGATTTTAAATCCTTATTTTAGGTCCAGTGAGTGGCCAACCTTTCAAAATCTAGGTCCCAAACCTCAATAGCAAATGAATAATGTAGCAATAGGTGATCAATAGATTCTTCATTGCATTTGCATAAAATTCACCTATTCATGATCATAAAGCCCCTTTTTTTAGGCTATCTTGGGTTAGAATCATGTTATGACATGTCTTCCACTAGAAAAAAATTCTTTTCAGAGTCAAATGTCAATTCCAAAACCATTTCCAAATATTTCTTTGAATGCCCTTGTCCTACAGAATACTGTAAGCCATCCTAATAGATAGGTTTCCCTTACTTTCCAAAGACCAAGAGAAATTATCTTCAAGATCAAATGAGGGGATTTTGAAAAGGGAGAGATTAACTTGTAGGGAATTAACTAGGATTTTCAAGTTAGAGGATAGAGGGAAGCATAAGCTCAGGTCTTTTCAATGCTTGACACCAGGGGGGCCAATAAGGTAGTCACAGACCCTCAAGCCAAAAAAATGGGTCATAGGTGCCATGAGGTTTTTAAATTCAAAATTTTCCAAGGGGGTTTCAAGAAGCCAAGGATCATCCCAAAAATGAATACCATTGCCTCTACCTAGCTTCCAATGAAGACCGCTTTGAAGTAGCTTCCTCATTTTTTAGATATTATTCCAGGCTAGCGACCCATGATGGTGATCATTCTCAATACACTTGATGAGATGGTTATTGTATAGATATTTGGCACTCATTATCCTACACCAGTCCTTTTTGTTTCTTAACTAGTGCCAACCAACCTTTGTCAACAGAGCTTTATTTGTAGCTTGAACCATTCTAATGCCCAGCCCTCACCCAGATTTGGGGAGGAAAATTTTCTCCCAACTAACAAGAGACATTTTCTTCTTATCCATAGTGTCATACCAAAGAAAAACTATCTAAATCTTTTCAAACTTCTCAGCAATGTAATTGGTAATTTTGAACATGGATAGAAAATAGATTGGGATCCCCTAAAGGGAAACAATGAGGAGCTATAGTTTACCAACATGACTCAAGAGGGATAATTTCCATCCAGCAAGTTTCCTTTGTATCTTTTCAAGAATATTATTCCATAAAGTGGGAGTGACTTCCTTTACAGTGAGAGGGAGGCCTAGGTACATCGAAGGAAGTGAGGCACTCATACAACCTAAAATAGTAGTCACACGGTCTTGTAGAGTAGGAGTGCAGTTAAAAAAATAGATCATAATTTTATTATAATTGATACACTAACCTAAACAAGCCGCATAGAGATTGAGGAAGCTTTTCCATTTCCTACCTTTCACCATTGAGGCCTTCCCAAATAACATAGTGTCATCAACGAAATTTTGAATAGAAGTAGGATCAATGATGGAGGTTGATTTGACACCTTTGATGGAGCCCTCCAATAGCATACGAGTAGCATTCTTGCTTAGAAAATCAGCTGTCATTATAAAAAGATATGGGGAGAGGGGATCCCCCTGACAAATACCCCTTCTAGCTACAAAGAACCCATGAGGCACTCCATTGACTAGAATAGAGTACCAAATCATGGTAGCACATTCTAAGATGATGTTAATCACATTTTGATTAAAACCAAACCTATTAAGGACTTTAGGAAGAAAGTCCCATAAAAATTTATCATAAGCTTTATAAATGTCAAGCTTCAAAGCCATACTAGCATTATTACACCTATCCATAGAGTGTAAAATTTTATGAGTGGATATAGCCACATCCAAGATATGGTGACTAGGGACGAATCCTTTTTGACTTGGGCTTATCATTTTATCTGTGAGAGGTTTCAATAAATTCACCTAAATTTTGAAAAAAATATTATAAACAGTGTTACAAAGGCTAATGGGTCAAAAATCCACCATGGTTTGAGGTTCCTCAATTTTAGGCACAAGGGAAATGAAGGTAACATTTAGTTGTTTGAGAAATTTTCCATAATTGAAAAAATATTGATTCACAAAATGCAGGTCCTCCCCCATGATGTCCCAAAATATTTGAAAGAAGACCAGGGGGCAACTACCGAGACTAGGGGCTTTAAGAGCTCCCTTACTAAACACAGCAAACCTGACCTCTTCTAGAGTAACAACCCTCATAATAGAATCTCCTCAATGGATATAGATAGAGGAGTGGGTTCCCATAGTAGATCATCCAACACCAAGTTGTGAGCCTCAAAAGGAGTAGAGAAGGTCCTATTGATGTGGTCAGTAGCCAATAGCCCAATCTACAAGGGATGGGACACCTCATCCCCTGCCTCATTTTTTAGCTTTTTTATTTGATTTCTTTTCCTATGTTTGAGGGATGAAACATGAAAGAAAGAAGTATTTCAGTCCCCCTCAATTAGCCATTGTATTTTGGATTTCTTCTTCCAAAATATTTCTTCTTTCTTCAATAGTTTTTTCCCATTCCAAATGTTTAGCCCTTTCCTATTGACAGGTTAGCATATAGGTATCACCTTCCTCCATCCTCTTTTGTAACTTGTTGAGCTTGTCATAAAAAACTTTTCTTTTATGGAACACATCCCCAAAAACCCTCATGTTCCATCCTTTAACCATATTTTTGATGTGTTTGAGCCTATGGAAGATCAAGAACATAGGGGAGCCATGGACCAGATATTCCACAAAGTAGCAATCTTATTCCTAAAATTAAGATGAGAGTTCCACATGATCTCAAACCAGAAAGGGAATGAAAAAATAATAGAATGTTCATTTAGGGACAACAAAAGGGGGTTGTGGTCAAAAACTACCTAGGGTAGAGCCAAAAAAATAGCATGAAGCAAGGCAATCCAACTAGGAGAAAAAAGGAATCTATCTAGAAAAACCTAGATTAGGCCAGCCCCAAGGCATCTATTGTACCAAGACTAGCCCTACAAATCAACATCCACCAAGCTAGTATGGTTCAAGAAATCAGCTAGGTTAGACATTCTATTAGATTAATCCATTAGCCCACCATTCTTCTCTGAGGGGTAAAAAGGGGAATTAAAGTCCCCTACCACCATCCATCAATCTCCCTTATTAGTCAACACCCAGTTAGATATTTCCTGCTAGAGGGTTTTCCTCACATTCTTAACTTTGGGAGCATAAATGTTGATCAAAGACTAGGAGCCCCCTAGCATTGGAAAACCTAACCCCCACAATATTCTTATAATAGAATAATTTAGAACCAGAGATCCTCATGGGATTCCACATTATAGAAAGACCACTTGAAGCCCCATCCACAGCACTATAAGCATAGAGGGCATTTGACCAAATATAATTTTCTATAGGTTCAAAAATGGTTTCCTTCATCTTGGTTTCTTGTAGAAGTAAAATATCTATTTTGTGTTCCAACACAGTTCTTCAAGGCCAACTATTTGTGGGGGCTATTTAGCCCTCTCACATTCCATGAAAGAACTTTCATTTTGAAAATTTATTTGAGGAATCTTCCAATGTCCTCTGCTTTCCTATTGAAATTAGCTTTGTTGTTTCTATGTACCTGGTCAACCATTGGTTGGGTTGACCAAGCTTAGACTCACCACCCACATATGATTTCTTTGTTTACCCTTCCCCTTAGGGGTTGACCAAATTTCATCTTCCATAGGTTGAGAGTGATTCACTTGAACATTCTCATTCAATCCAATACTAGGCTTAACCAACAATACTCCATCCTCCTAGATCTCGCCATCCTCCACACCCATAGTAGGTGAGGGAGGCTTTTCCTAGTGCAAGGGAACTAAATGCTTCATTATTGCTCATTTTTGGTATTTTTTTAATTTTGGGTTAAAAATGGGTTCTAAGGTCTAATAATTTCATTTATGACCATTTACCGTGTATTTAATTCATTTTTGTGGCACTTGGGGTCGTGGGTTCAAAAATGTAAAAAATTGTCAAAGTTGTTAATTTTGTCATGCAACCTTTTTGGGAAAGTTGTCAAAAATGGGATCTCAGTTACATGCAATTGTTTTGAATGTCAGAATCAATTTAAAATGGCTGGAAAAAGCATGAAAAGGATGCAATAGTTGAATGGAAGCACGATTGTAGTTTTTTTTTTTAACTTGGAATGAATTTAAGCAAGTTTTTTGTGATTTTTCTTAGTTGCAGTAACTTTTGGATTCTTGTATACATTGTATGGTCCATGGATCGATCTAAAATAAGTTGTATTTGTTAGGCACATTAATGTACTCCAATTTTATTTTATTTTATTGAGTTTCAAGAAAGTTATAGCAATTTTTTAAAAATATTCCAAAACCCTAGCCAAGGTAAATCAGAGGCCTCAAAAATTTCATAACTTTTGATTCCACCACTCAAAAATGTTATAAACTCATCCAAAATTATTTCTTTGCATGATATTCAATATTTTCAAGGTTATAAGTCCTAATATGCTCACGTTTTGGAGAAATTTTCACTAGTCTACTTCAAGAAAGCACAGAAAATAGTGAAAAATCATCTACTTTGTGCTTTTAACTAAAATCCATGTATGAATTCCATTAAGGTTGGTTTGGATAGATTTTTTTTTATGTATAAAGGTCTATTCAGGCCTCATTCAAGTGATTGAACATTTTCAAATAGTTTTGGCATTGAGTGGTTGTGGCTGTCCCAAGAGGACAGAGTTGCAATTTTGAAACCCATGGGTTTGAACCCATGTTTGTTGCTTTGAAAAATAATATATGAAGTTTGTTGTGATTATTTTAAATATTTTGGTAGGTTTTCATGCATCTATACTATCTCAAGGATTTTTTGTTGAGTCCTTAAGAGAGTTCATTATGTAGGTCTATCATCACAGTCACAAGGAATTGACAGTATACAAGCAGTTTTGGGTCTATGTAAGAAAATTGGTGTTGAAAAATTAATGGAATCATCTTTAGAATGTGTGAAAAGGGACTCCAAGTTGAGTAGAGGGTTTGAATATCCCATAAGGTTCTATCTTATCTCATTAAACGACCTCATCTAAGTGGGTCAGCACTAAGTTGCAAGTCTTATTGAATGAATGTTTGTGTCTTCATCAATTTTGAGTTGACTCATTATCTTAAGGTCTTAGAAAAGTTGTCCAATGCAAGTGTATTGTCCCAAGATTGTTGAACCAATTCTTTAATAAATCCTTTGCTAGAAGTCATGAAGCCATGTCTAGGAGTAGCAAAATGTTGTTGAGTTTTGATTGCCCTACCTCTTAGGTCTGATTCTAAGTTGTTCAAGACCTTCCTCTACATCATTTCCATAGATACCTGAAAATCCCTAGTCACACCAGAGTTAGAAATAGGGGAATGACCATTAGGCATAATAGAAAAGTCAGTCAAGGACCCAACTAGATCCTTTGAAAACACAATATTAGCAGGACCGGTCTTGTTTGGGGACTCAATGATCTTCAAAATGTCAGCTTCAAAAGGGAATTCATTAGCAAGGAAATATTCACTAGGAGCTTTGGGGTTGGGGATAGGTTTAACTATGGACTTGCAATCCAAAATAAGGTGGCCTAACTTAGCACATTATTAGTAGTAAATCACAGCATTCTCATACCAGACATGTTGATTCAAGGATATAAAGACTGAACAAAGCTTCACAAAGTTTGGTAAAGTCTTGTTTATATAAATTTTAACAAAAAAGCAAGCAAAAACTAACCTAGACATGGATTTGAATAGAGTATGAGGTGATGAACAAGACCAAAGTATCACCAATGCTCCTAAAAACTAATTCATCCTAGTATTCCAGGGGAAGACAAGGGAGACACACCAAGACAGGGGTTGGCCTATTGAAATCAACAATAGGGTCAAACCCTAATTTCCAATGGCACAACAACAAAGCATGCTTTCCATAGACCTAGGGGCCTAAAGAAAGCATTGATACCACATCCTCCTCCATCATGAACTTAAAAAGGAAAAATAACCCATCTATGAAACATATCAACAAAGGGTCAAAAGAACAAGAACTTTCCAACCACAAAAAGACCCATTGGAGGAAACAATCATGTATCTAATATCTTCAGGGGTACAAAAATTAGTGCCCAAAACTAAGATAACCTCACCAGGACCAAGAGCATGACATTTTGAAGTCGAGCTCGTTTTGGTCAACACATCTTTCCATTCTTTAGACACTAGGGTTAATCATGTGGGGTCTATGGTTTTTTAGGTTAACTAGTATCCAAAGGATCATAATGTAAGCTCAATTTGGTCATACTTGTGTCACTTCACAAAATCATGAAACTAAATATTTGCAATAGTATTTCACAAATTCAAATTTCTTGCATATATTCAACCAAATTTAGCATAAATCACTCTACAATTTCATGGAAATGAAATATTTACGATAATACTCCATGTGTTCATCATTTTTTAAACATTTTTTGAAAATATTAAACATTTGTTATTAAAAAAAAATCCCAAAATTTAAATTTCTCCCAGGTATTATCCATGTATGTCCTAAGAAAAAAACTAAATCAAAGAAAACCACTCTATACTTCACCAAATTGCTTCATAGCTAGGCATAGAATGATACAAGGATTTAAATAAACATGGGATTATGTGTCACTAGATAGTGTTAGTATGCACCCAAATTGGGCATAGCACATAGGATTTTTTGATAGGAAAAACAATTAGCTACGTATGATTTTGTATTAGGAAATAGATTTAAATTGGCCTTGATATTAATTAGCTTCAATTAGAACATACAATTTTTGAATCTAGAATAGAACAAGAAAAAGAAAAAGAAATAAAATTTGCAATAGTTTTAGATCTTTGGAATCCACAAATTTTGAACTTAACTAAAAAAGAGACAACTCTCATTCTTTTATAAGAACAAGGCACTCAAGGATTTCAATCAAAACACATGAAAGAGAATCCAAGGAACGAATCATAGCATAGCACATGGCACATGACAATTGGCAAGAGAAACTTCTAGAATAAGTCAATAGAAACTTTGACTTCCTCCAGCACTTGAAACTTTCAAGACTCATGTCTTCAAGATACAATTAGGATATCAAATTGGATTAAGCAGGTCATCAACTTAGTCTTCAAACAAAATGTAGGAACTAGCTAGATATTTAGAGTAATCAATTAGATATATAAATTTTAATCCATTAGTCGTATGTTCGTACCTCCAAGCTATAGCTTTGAGAAAAATTCTAGTAAGTGTAGCACCTTGAAACTCAGCATCTCCTTTGTCACATGTGTAATACCCACATCTTTGGTTCCTCATGTAAGGGAGGAAAAGGTGTGGAAATGAATTCCTAATGAAAAATACTTAGGAGAGAAGTGCAAAAAAAATGCATTTAAAACATTACATTCATTTGAGATGCACAATAATAGAACAAAAGGATAGACAAAAAATCACACACAAAGATAACACCAAATTTATGTGGGAAAACCCTTAGGGGAGAAAAACCCACACACCAAGTAAAGTCAATTTTTGTTACAATAAATGGACTACATAGAGTTACATACTTCACTCTTATATGTTAACTCGCAATAGCAATGTAATCCCTTGATTGACCTCACACATAGATTGTAGTTCCCTTCACACTATTACAATGCTCATAAAAGCATATAGTATAGCACCACACAACCAACGTTAGGTTTTCATTAACTTCACTATCTTCACTGAAAAGCTTTCTTCATCTTGGACCACACACACCACCATCCAACATGCATCAAGCCACCTAGAAATTAATTTGGTTACAAAGAATGTTACCATATTTTCTCTCTAGCAACCCCCAAACTAATCATGCATTTAATGCAAATATATCGCTATCAAGAAATACAAATTTTGGTCCAATGATTGTTGATTCACAACAAAGATACATAGAATCAATGAATGAATTCATGTCACATGTTGACACATCATTCATCCACTAATTTTGACTATCATACCATTTGGGTTCACCAATTCAACCATCACCATATCATAGGGACACCAATTCATCTCACACAGATAAAAGAAAGTCCCACTGATATAAACTTTGTAGGTTCATGCCTATTAGCTCATCAATGAGACAAGGTTGAGGGTCCCACCAAATTCCATGATTTTTCCCAATGAGATTCATCATTCCATTGGGGAGATAGACTTTAAATTCCTACTAAAGTAGCCACGTCCCACCAATGTGTAGATCTCTAATGTTTCCAAGTCGGGAGAAACCCAAACTTTAGAACCTCCAGTCAAAGGTTAGGATATTCTTGAAACCCACGACAACAAGGAGATCACCATGTCAAGAGGTTATGTTCTTTCAAAACCCTACGACATAGGTTTCAAGGTTCTGAATTTTGATGATAGTCTGAAAATGAAGGTCAACAAAGGAAAAAATGCCAAGTCTTTAAGAGAGGTTCAAGCTTGCAAGTTGAGGCATATTTTCCAACAAGCTCCCACTTGATGAAGACTTACTAGATTCCTCTAAAATTTGAATTTATTGAAATTCATAGGCGCCAAGGCCCATTGAATTGGCACACCATATCACAAATGAAATGATATCAAACATCAATGTGCTTCATCCTGGCATGGAAAGTGGGATTTTTTGCCAAAAAAATAGCACTCTGACTATCACACCATATCGTAATAAGCCCAGCATTAAACCCAATGTATGAACACAAACGTCTACGCCAAATGACTTCTTTGTAGGCATGTGTTTTTTTCATATACTATGCCTCAATAGTAGATAAAGTGACTACAGCCTATCACTTGCTCATCCAACTCATTGCACCACCAAATAACATGAAGATGTATCCACTAGTGGATCTAATGTTGTCAATGTCCCCTACCCAATAAAAATCCATAGACCCATGAATTCTAAGAGATCTCTATGATCCAACTGAGTTTCCATGATAACACAAAGCATACTCTAAAGTGCCCTTCAAATATCTAAAAATTGTCTTCACAACATCCAAATGCAGTCTTCTCGGATTAGCCATAAACCAACTAAGTACTCCCACTATTTGGGAAATGTCTAGCCTTGTACAAAGAATTGCATACATTAAACTACCAATGCCACTTGCATAAGGAACTCTGGTCATTTCCTCCATCTCAGTAGGAGATTTTGGACAATCTTCAATAGATAGCTTTGTTCCCTGCAACACTGGAATAACTAACTACTTGCAATCTATCATATCAAATCTCTCAAAAATAGTACTAATATACTTTCTCTAGCTGAGCCAAATATTTCTACTTCCTCTATCCCTTCTAATTTCCATTCCCATAATATACCTTGTTGCACCTAAATCTTTCATTTCAAACTTTGTTGGCAACTAAGATTTTAGATAAGAAATCATAATCTTAATATTTCCTATGAACAACATGTCATCAACATATAGTGCAATAATAAGAACTCGATCATTTTCAATTTTTTAATAAAAAAATGATCTAATTTTTATCTCACAAATCCCAATGACAAAACAAAGGTGTCAAAATTTTGGTACCACATTCTAGGCAATTGCTTCAAACCATACAAAGATTTCTTCAACTTGCAAACCAGATTTTGTTTACCTTTTTCAATGAAGTGCTCAGGATGGGACATATAAATTTCTTCTTCCAACTCTCCATGAAGAAACATTGTCTTCACATCCATCTTCTTGAACTCTAAGTAATACGTTGTTGCAAGTGACAAAAGAAATCTAATAGCTATCAACTTAGCTACAGGAGAAAAAATTTCTCCATAATCAATTCCCTCCACCTAAGAATAACCTTTCATGACCAACCGAGCTTTATACTTCTCAAAATTGTTATCCAAACCAGTTTTTTTCTTAAATACCCATTTACAACCAATAGGCTTTCACCCTTTAGGAAGGAATACCAAATCTCAAGTTTCATTCTTTTTCAATGCGGCCATTTCCTCATTCATGGCTTCCAACTAGGAATTTGGATCAGACATATTAATTGCCTCTTTCATAGTCCTATGCTCATCAATGCTAGTAATCAAAGCATAGGCATAGTTTGAATCCAACATAGAAAATCCATACCTATCAGGTTGACATTTTTCACATGTAGACCTCCTCACAGGCTAAGGCTAAGGTTGTGGTTCTTCTTCAGAGCTCTTAGAGTTGCTAGAACTCTCCCAAATTTTAGGTACACTTTGTAGTTACTCTTTATTTGGAGTTCAAGAAATTTCAACTACATCATTCATCTATTCTTCTCTCATCTCTTATTGCAAATCCACTAAAGAAGGTTTCAGCTTATGAAATATTACACTTCTGCTATGCAAAACCTTCTCAATAATAGAATTCCAAAGCTTGTATCCTTTCACACTAACACCATAGCCAATGAAGATACGTTTGATATACTTGTTGTCCAACTTTGATCTTTTCTCATTCAGCACATAAACATACACCTCACAGCCAAAGACATGAATATGTCTCAGAGATGGCTTCTTACTAGACCACACCTCCATAGGCATTTTTTCAACTAGAGCCAAATTCAGTGAATTATTAATCAAGTAACATGTTGTAGCCATAGTCTCAAACCATAACTTCTACTCCAAACCAGCACTACTCAACATACAAAGTTTTGTTTTGAGTGAATTTGCACCTAGATGAGCTTTGTTCTCCTTCTCAACATGAGCAGTTTTTCTTGAATTTACAAAGACACTATTACATTGAACAAGACGTGCATCTAGCTTGTACAAAGTGTCTATGCATGCACCCTTAGCCAACACCATTGAGCCTCTAGTCATCGTACAACCTCCCTCAAGAAAGAAACTTGCACGCCAACATCATTCATCTTACTAACAAATAGTAGGTTACGAGCCAAACCTGGTATGTGAAGTACACCATAAATTCCTTTAATTATTTTGTCATGGAATTGGATTTTGACTCTTCCATGACCAACAATTTCCATAGTTGAATCACTTTCCAGGTACACCTTTCCACCAGCATACTTTTCATACTTAGTGAATCAATCTTTGTGAGATGTCATGTGAAAATATGCACCTGAGTCAATCAGCCAGGCATCATTTGATTCCTAAGTTGCCAAGGCATTAATGAAGGCATCTGCATTGCTCTGAGAAGAATCATTGTTCGAAGAGTTCTTCTTCTTCTTCTTTTTCTCCTCCTTATAATCATTTTGGATATGACCAGTCTACCCACAGTTCCAACATTTCACCTTGGACTTCTTACTAGGAGACTTTAATCTCCCTTCATATTTGGATTTAGACTTATTGTCTTTCTTCTTGCCTCTCTCCTTTGATCTACACCAAATAGAAAGAGCCTCCTTGGGCATTTCAAAATACTTCCTTCACATTTCTTTTGACAGTAGTGAGGCAACCACATCTACCATCTTGAAAGTAGTTGTTGTAATTTTGATAGCCATTACCAAATGATACCGAGTGTCGATTAAGGAACATAACATAATCATATAGCGATCCTCCTCCTCTATCTTCACACCCACAAACGACAACTAAGCAACAATCATATTAAATGAATTCAGATGCTATGCTATAGATGCACCTTCTTTCATCTTTAAGGAGTAGAACTTCTTCCTTAGGAATAACTTATTCACAAAGACTTTCCCTAACAAATGTCACCAAGTTTCTTCCATAATGAATATGCATTCTTCTCCTCATCGATGTTAAGGGGTACAAAATAGGCTACAAAAATTCTTATCAACCCTCTAGCTTTTCTAACTATGAGGCCCCAATCTTCTTGCTTCATACCTTACAGAATAGTTCCAAACACAACAATCTAGAGATCTATATCCACCAACAAGTCTTCCATTTTGATTTTCCCCAACTCAAAATTTCTGCCATTAAACTTTTCAATTTCTACTCTTTCTTATGTGCTTGCCATCTCAAATTGTAAACAAGACAATTAGTTCTTCTTTTGCAAAACTCCCACTGAACATGCTTAGCCAAAAAAAATAGCCCTAATCACAAGGATAACACAATTGGCTAGGCTATTATACCACTTGTAAGGGAAGCAGAAGTGTGGAAATTCCTTCCTAATGCAAAATCCTTAGGAGAGAAGTGGAGAAAAAAATCATTTAGAATGTTACATTCGTTTGAGATGCACATTAATAGAACAAAAAGATAGACAAAATATCACACATAGAGATAACACCAGATTTATGTGGGAAAACCCTTACGAGAGAAAAAATCACAAACCAAGTAAAGTCACTTTCTATTATAGTAAATGGATTACATACAGAGTTACAAACTTTACTCTCAAATTTTAACTCACAACAACAATACAATCCCTTGATCGACCTCACACACAGATTACAGTTCTCTTCAAATTGTTACAATGCTCATAAAAGCATACAATATAGCACCACACAACCATCATTAGGTTTTCATTAATTTCAGTATATTCATCGACAAGCTTCCTTTGTGTCGGGCCACACACACCACTATCTAGCATGCATCAAGCCACCCAACAATTAATTCAACTATAGAGAATGTTACCATATTTTCTCTTTGTCAACCCCCGAGACTAATCGTGCATTTAATGCAAATATATCACTATTAGGAAATACAAATTTTTTTGTAATGATTTTTTATTCAAAATAGTGATGTAGAATCAATGAATGAATTTGTGTCATGCATCAACACATCACTCATCCACTGCTTTTGACTATTGTACCATTCAGGTTCACCAATTCAACCATCACCATATTGGAGGGACACCAATTCATCTCCCATCAATATAAACTTTGCAGCTTCATGTCTATCAGCTCATTGATGAGGCAAGGCTAGCTGAGGGTCCCACCAAAATCCATGAGATCCACTGATGAGAGTCATTGATCCATTAGGGAGATAGACTTTAAAGTCCCACCAAAGTAGCCACATCCTACCAATGTGTTGATCTCTGATGTCGCCAAGTTGAGAGAAACATGAACTTCAGAACCTCCAATCAAAGGTTAGGATATTCCTAAAACCCATGACAATAAGGAGATCACCATGTCGAGAGGTTATGATCTTTCAGAACCCTATGACATAGGTTTCAAGGTTCTATATTTCGGTGATAGTTTGACAATGAAGTCCAACAGAGGAAAAAATTCCAAGTCTTTAAGAGAGGTTCAAGCCAACAAGTTGAGGCATATTTTCCTACACCCTAGTTTCCTATGTTTCTTCGCCATAATCTCCTTCCTTGCATGAACTCCCATAGTACACCATCTAACCTAGGTGATATCATTGGATTTTCTTGCAATCCAAGTTTTCCTGACCATCCATACCTGAACACTATCCAAAAACCTATTTCTCTTGCACATAAAATTCCACACCAATTCCCTCTTAAACCATCAATAAAAAAAACCTCATTAAAATAAAACCATCCTTATCATTATTACTTTCAAAACCAATCCTCAAGTAGTGTGCTTTAATGTTCTCACATAATCGCCAACTTTATGTGGGTTTTCAGATATTTTAAACACTCAAGAAAAGCTAGGTAACAAGTTTGAAAATTTTTGCACCAATGCATCATTTACCCAGGTACCTAGGTACTCGACACCTAATTACCTAACTACCTTTAAAACCTAACTAGCCAATGTATTGGACTCCTTAAAAAAAACCACAATCTTGATTCCACCTTATATTAGCCCTTTCAAATCCATAAGCTTTTGACTCCCAACTGCAAGAACTTGTCCATCTTTCTCCATGAACTCATCTTGATCATTCACCCATACTCAAATTACCCAAAAACCCATTCACCCAAACTCTCATCACTCAATACACTTTTCATGAATTAATTTTCAAGATTTTCAACTTCCCATGCACTTTCCCTAAGGCTTCCAACTAACAAGCATATGTCTTAAGCAATAATTTTCAACTTGGGTCTCTAAGCCTTATATTCTTGGGGTGTGTTGTGAGACCACACAACAAAGTGGAAGAAAAATATTGAAAATAAAACTAAACTATTAAATAGTCTACCAAGAGATATTAGTACTATAACTTCACAAATCTTAACTAACTTAAAGAGAAAAATCCTAGGATAAAATGGCATGATCATGCATAATCCCAATACTAAAGACTGTAAAGTTCAAGAAAAAATATAAGGCAAAAAACACTAAACTAATTGTGTAAGAAGAATACACAAAAAATAGCCACAACCAAGAGAGATATTCATAAACATGATAGTTATCTCTTCCTAAAAATATGAAGAGTTTGTTGGCATGGTCATATAGACTTTGACTCACTAAATTATAAAACACAAGCTAGTCCTTTGAAAAATTTAAGCTAGTTTGATTCACTAAATTATATAACACAAGATGCTACTTTGAAGCCTTGAGAATAAAAGTGTTATTTTTTTGTGCTACTTGAGAATTATTTAATATCTTTCAAAGGAAAATTCTTCCTTAAATATAAAAAAGGTTCCACACAAGAACAAATTGCCCCCAAAAACTCACATTGGAAAATAATAGGCAAATATCAAACATGAAGATCGGCTCTAGAAAACCAACACATAAAGCATGGAGAAATTCCATGAAATTTGTGTGATTGAATGTCAAATGCAATTTGAAGTGCCTTTGGTAGCTAAAAACTTCTATTATATAAATGGTTGAATGAGCTTGTTACTCTTTGTAGCATCATAAATTTTACTTTGTTTCATGTGTTGGTACAATTTCACACTTATTTTGGACCTACTTTAGTGACCCTTGCATTAATGCATTTCAAACACCTCTTAATTAGGACCTAATTTCCAAATTTATGGATTTTGTGGCCCAATTTAAAACATTTTTAGACAATTTACAAGCATAAAACAAATTCTCTCATTTAATACTTTTCCCTCGACTCCTTAAACTCCATAAAATAGGCTTGGGAAATTGGTTCCTAAGGCACCTATGTCCCCCTATTCTAGCTCCAAATTCAAATATTTCAGTGTCGGTATTTTATTATTTGCAATTCAAATATCTAAAGTCAGCCATCAAAATCTAATTTTCAGGAAATTAGAGTAAGTGCCTATAAATACGTAATCTTTTTCCCATTTCAAAGGATAAAGCAATAATTCAAATTTTAGAGAAGAAGAAGCATGATATCATCACAATATACCACATGCATTCATATTTCTAGGTCTTCAAGCTTATTTTGCAGATTTAATCAAGTCTCATTCCATGATCGAAGGTTGATTCCAATAGAAGAGCATGATGGATTCTAGGTTTATGAGATACATTTGGCAATTTCCTTCAACCTAATGATTTTTTCCTAATTTTTCTCATCTTCAAGTTTCATTCCACTTGTAACCAAGGCAAGGTATCATTGTGTTTTATATTTTCTAAGAGTATTTGGCTCCCTCTTAGTTAGATATTGTTATTTTCATAAAGGAGTCCTTTAATGCACTTGAGTAGGGTTTTATGCATTTTCAGCTCATATTAACATTAGATGCACTTAACGTCAGGGTACACACACTGTTATCAATCATTTTATTGGAAATTATGGAGGTAAAAATATCAAAACAAGGGTTTGGCTGAGGAAAACTCTTATATAGCCACCATCCACCATTCCTTTTTATAGATTTATTGTAGGTCTAGATTCAAAGATAGGAATTTGCAGAGAAAAAATAAGAGAGAAAACAAAGTTTTATAGGTCCAAATTTTTAGATCTAGAACAAGCTTATGAGGACATAGGCACCCTAGGCACCTCTATCTTTCCTAAACAACTTTATATTTTGAGGATAGGTACATAGAACTATGCCTTTCTCAAATCTAGTGTCAAAATTTTCTATTCTAGTTTTGTTATTTTAAGGATCTTGCATTTTCATATTAGGGAATATTTTTCAACTAGGTTAATTAAAGATTCAATTCTAATAAATTTCCAAGGCTCTAAAAGATCAGATCTAGGTATAATTGACTCATCTTCATGGTTGAAAGTCAATATAATCACCTTGTTGATTTTGTAAGGAAGCTAAGGTAGTGGAACAACTTCCTATACTAATCTTGAGAGGAGGATAATGCAAAACTTTTATAGATCTTTAAAAATTAAAAAAATAAAACATAAATATCATACATACCACAACATAGTGATTTACATGGGGAAAACCCTTTTGATAGAAAAACCCCACCCTCCAAAAGACACCGAATATATTATTCAGAAATCATACAGATTACAATATACTTGTAGAGCAAGCTTCTCATAAGAGTATCACCAACTAGAGATCTGAAGGCAACATGAATACTATCAAACTCTTAGAATACATCACAATGCACAACTGTGATACAATTCCCTCATAAAATAGAGTTGCCTTCTAGGGAAATTCAAGCTAATAAAATATCAGTCATTAGATCTAAGACCTAATGATGAAAAATCTAGATTTACAATACTAGAATATAAATATAAATTTTCTTTCAAGGGTGCTACCCCCAACCAGGGGGATGATCCCCTTGGATCCTAGCAGGGGGGACCCCCTATACCCCCCCCCCCCACAGTTGTCATTGTATGAATAGTACCTTATGTATCAATAGTAACTTATGTAATTGCAAGGTTGAGACACATTTTTTGGTTCCCAAAAAATCTCCCACTTGTCGAACACCTTGCAAATAAAAAGGGAGGGTTTATAAACATCATCTCTTAATTACTAGGGGCTGAAAGGCCCATTGAGTCTACACATCATTTAAACTTATCGATGCTCACAGGCTTAGTTAAAGAATCAATAGCATCCATCAAATTCTCTACATTAACCATCTTCACCCTATGATTTTTGACCATATCTCTAACAAAATTATATTGTATATCAATTTGCTTGGTCATGGCATGAAATGTTGAGTTCTTGGCTAGATAAATCATGCTCTAACTATTGAAATAAATTTTCATTGCACCTTGTTTTATTTCAATATCTGAACATAGTCTCTTAAGCCAAATGGATTCTTAACAAGCATGAGTAGCTTCCATTTACTCAACTTCAATTGTGGACAAAGCAACCACAACTTGTCACTTAATTATCCAACTAATTCCACCACCAGATAAAGTAAACACATAAGCACTATTGGAACGTCTTCTATCAACATCATCTTGCCATTCTGAATCCACATAACCATGAATATCAAGGGAAATATCATCTTCAATCATTTTACTATGATAACACAAGGAATAATCTAAGGTACCACACAAATATTTGAAGACCCTTTTAACTGTATCTCAATAAACTCTACCTAGATTAGACATATATCTAGAAAGAACTCCCACTGCTTGAGAAATGTTTGGTCTTGTCCAAACCATAGCATACATCAAGCTTCCAAATGCACTCTAGTAAGGCATTCTTCTCATGGATTCAATCTCTGATGGAGATGTTGGACAATCTAAAATAGATAATCTTGTTCCAATTGAATCAGGAACACATAATGGTCTACAATATTACATATCAAACCTTTGTAAAATTGAATTAACATACTTACTTTGGCCAAGCGATAGTATCTCTTTTAATTTCCATCCCAAGAATGTGCCTAGCTGCATCAAGGTCTTTCATTTCAAATTTAGCACCAAGTTGAGATCTCAGTTTTGAAATCATACCTTTCCCTCTACCAATAAATAACATATCATCAACATATAATGCAATAAATAGGAAAAGATCACCATCATTTTTATAATAAACACAATGATCTAATTTAGAACGCTCAAATCCCAAACTCAACACATATGTATCAAATTTCTAGTACCACTTCCTAGGACTCTGTTTTAAACCATAAAAAGATTTCTTCAATTTGCAAACCAATTTACTTTTACCTTTCAGCATGTAGTGCTTTGAATGTGTCATATAAATATCTTCCTCCAAGTCACCATGAAGGAAAGTATTTTTCTCATCCATTTTCTCAACCTATAAATCATAAGAAGCAACAATAGAAAGTAAAAATCTAATGAATGTCATTTTTTCAAAAAAAGAAAATATCTCACCATAATCAACACCTTCAACTTGAGATTAGCCTTTTGCAACCAACCTTTTTTTATACTTCTCAATACCTCCATCTTAACCAATATTTTTATTAAACACCCATTTACAACCAATAGGTTTTTATCCTTTAGATAATGGTACAAGATCTCATGTCTCATTCTTTTTCAAAGTTGTCATTTCTTCATCTATAGCAATCTTCCAAGATTTTGCATCATTCATACCTAATGCCTCTTCTACCAACCTAGGTTCATCCATGTTAGTATTGAAAGAAAAAATATATCTCCAATCATTAGGTGAATACCTTTCAGGTGGTTTTTTATGCCTTGTAGACCTACAAACAAGCTGAGTTGGAGGTTCTTCCTCCTCTTCTAAAGATTCAAAGCTAGATGTGCTCTCCTTAACTTCTTGTCTATCTATGGGCCTCGATACAACTTTCTTAGGTGTAGAAGGAAATTGAATCACAACTTCTTATTTACTTTGTTTTGGCTGCAATGTAACAAAAAAACTCTTAGTTTCTCTAAAAATAACACTTCTACTATGTATTACCTTCTATGCAACAAGTTCCCAAAGCTTGTATCCTTTCACACCATAACTGTATCTAATGAAGATACATTTCATAGCCTTGTTCTCTAAATTTTTCGCTTCTCCTTTGGTATATGTGCATATGCTTTGCAACCAAAAACTCTAAGATGTCTTAATGAAGGATTTTGGCTCAACCATGCCTCTATGGGTTTCTTATCAACAAGAGTTGATGTAGGATACCTATTAATCAAGTAACAAGCAATGGAAACAATGTCAACCCAAAAACTTTGTTCTAGACCAGCACCACTCAACACACTCCTAGCCTTTTCCATTAGTGTCTTGTTCATTCTATCTACAACTCCATTCTGATATGGAGAATATAGAGTTGTATTTTTTCTATGAATACCACAATATTTATAGAATCTATCAAAATCATTAGAGAAAAATTCACCACCATTATCAATCCTCAAACATTTTACTTTCTTTCTAGTGCGCAACTCAACTATTGCTTTAAATTTTGTCAACTGATTGAAAACTTTATATTTACTCTTTAGGAAGTATACCCATGTCCTCCTACTGTAATCATCAATAAATGAAACATAATATGTGGATTTACCCATTGAAGGAACATCTATAGGACCAAACACATTAGAATGAATAAGTTCCAATACAACACAAGATTTATGAGAACTCGAGTAAAATTGAACATGTTTTTTTTTTTTCCATAAATGCAATTCTCACAAAAATCAAATTCAAGATTGCAATCAGATAACCCTTCAACATGATTTTTATTTTCCAAGGTCTTTAGACCCTTTTCTCCAATGTGGCCAAGTCTCTAGTGCCATAACATAGTTTTCTCTGTAGGTAAATTTTATTTAGAAGAAAGAGCACCCTTGGGTACCCAAAAGCCATGACCATCTACTAAAGGTGAAACCATCACTTCTTCCACAAACTTTCTTTTCATAGAAGTACTATTGCACTCAATAGTGCATGCATCAAGCTTATACAATGTGTAATATCTAACACCTCTAGAAATCACCATAACACCTTTCACCATCTTGCATCTTGCATCAAAAAATACTACATGCACACCTGCATCTATTACTTTTCTTGCAGATAACAAAGAATTGGCTATGGACGCCAAGATCTATGGACCAAATGGAAAGCACAAAAATAGAGAGAAAATATGACAAGAATAAACTGTATTCAATGTCATTGGTATGATGATTCTGATTGATTACAAATGAGAGACCCCTTGGATAAATAGCCAAGGTGAGAACATAGAAAGGCATAAGATTATGACAAGTGTTGTAATCTTATGACATGATACAACTATGAAGAGCTATCACTCCACAAAAGGTGGAGAGATGATCACATGATGTGTCCACAAAAGGTGGAAGTGACAAGGTAATGACATGTCAAGTCCACCAAAGGTGGAAAATCTCCAACAACATCCTATGTGGTCCCTAAGTAAACTTAACTAAGGTGTAATTATGACCTAGGACAAGGTACAAGACATTTAATTACACCAACACCCCCCCTTAAGTGCAACTTAGGGAGAATGTACACAAATGCAAATAATGCAAGATGGGTCTCGGCTACTAGGCCATGTTAGGTACCCATGTACATATGCAATGTAATCTCTCACAAGTGGAGTAAAGATAGAAAAACCCAGTGGGAAAAAACTACCCCCCAAAAGAGAGATGAGATACAAAATCCTATGAACATGGCATGAGAAGGATAAAACCCCATGTGAGGAAAAAGACCCCCCATAAGATAGAAGTAGAAGAGAGACAAGGTAGCCCCCCCTCAATGTTGAGTCTCCTGCAATGATGGTAGAAGCTCAACATTGAATGCTGAAGATGATCCAATTGCGCCGAACAACGTTCCTCCCCTTAAGAAGAAACAAAACCAAGGATGTATGTAGGATATCATGAAGATGGATGATGTGCGATGATGATGTATCTGAAGCATGCTCAAGTGTTTCCATGTCGATGCCAAAAGTTGACACACTCCAATCAGGCATTCTAGGCCACACTGCTGAAGAGGAAAATCCAACATCAAGTAGAGATGAATGTAGAGCACAATCCAAAGACAAAGATATCCCCTCTGAAGACAAAGAAGCCTCCTCCATATGTTGTCCAAAAGAATCCACACTCACGCCAATCTGTGAAGAATAATCATGTAGAGAATGAACAAGAGGGTCAAAGTGTTCCCTTAATACAACTGAAGAAGGTGCATCTTCATCAAAGAGAAGATGAATGCTATCAATGGTGTCCTCCAAATCTACAAGATGAGACTCCACGAACAAGTCTGAAATACCTATTCGGAAGTCATTATAAGTAGCCATATCTGGAAGACAATTAGGATCCTGCTGCACTGAATCACAAGGAGTCAAAACTGTTGAATCACAAGTATCCTCAGGTACAACAATAGATGGAGGAGATAGAATGCATGGCTCAAGGACCGGATATGATGTGAGCATGCCCAAGTTCAAAAAGCCAAATGTCTCCTCTAAATCATGGTTCATGTGATCAATAGTCGAAGGGACATTGTCACCGTCAGAAGAAAACTGTGCAAAGGAATACAACTGAGATGAATGATCAACCACCCCAATAGCAATGATATCTCTAGTCTCCAAGTCTTGAATGATCACATAATTAGGTGTGAACTCCATAGTTCTCCCATCTCCACCATGTGTAATCTGATATATGGAAAGTAGATTGTTCATCAAATGAGGAACACACAAGACATCTTGAAAAGTGTTCTCCCCAATGCTAATAGATCCCTTCCCTGTTACACTCATATATGTATTGTTTCCCATCAAGATAGGAGACATCAAACAAGGCTGAAATGAAGAGAAGATAGTTTGTGAAGATGCCATATGATGTGATACTCCTGAATCTAGAAGCCATCTCCATGATCCTGGACTTGAATGAGCACAAAGAGCTTGTCCTTTATATCATGATGTTTGACCTTTTTCCTTTTTAGACTGTTTTGAAGTAGAAGGAGAAGAAGATTCAGACATTCTAGAAGGCAACTCAATGTGATTCTTTTTGAGAAGATTCTTCAACTCATCAATATCCTTCTTATAACAATAATGTTCTTCATGTCCATCCTTCTTGCAATATGCACAAAAAGGCCTCTCCTTCTTAGATGATTCTCCTTTTGAAGAAGATTTTTTCTTTTCTTGATCTGACTGTTGATTATTCTTTTCTTTCTTCTATTTCTTTTCTGATTCTGATTCTTTCACCTAACTAACCAACAATGCCTGAGATTTAGAAGTCTTGATGAGACGCATTGAGATAAGATTTTGTTGCTCATGTATCAACATCTCATAAAATGATGCAAATGAAGGTGTAGTGTATGTAGACCCCATAGTCAATCTATGAGTATGAAAGCTAGAAACAAAAGAAGCATAATCAGGACCAAGTTTGTTCATTGTATTGTACACCAACTGGATGTCCTTCTTATCAATTCCACATGCTTTGCATTTCTCTTTTAGATCATTAACCTTAGTGATGTAGTCCTAGATGTTGTCAAAGTTATTAGGATCAAGATTCATCAAATCATTATCAATTTGATAGCCTCTTACTTCATCTGTAGTACCATACAATGTTTTCAAATTTTTCCAAGCTTCATGAGAATTTTTACATGATTCAATCTAAAACAACAAATCTTGAGAAACTAGTCTACGAAGACACCCAAGAGCTTTGGCATGTTTGATCATCCATTTTAACTTTTTATTTGCATCAGTAGGTTTAGGTACCTTATTTTCAACATATAGAGAGTGACCTTCTGTCATTAGAATATTCCATGCATTTTGATGCCATGTTGAATAATTATATGATGTGAGCAAAGGAACCTTAGAATGATCCATGAAAATGAGAGAGCAAAAGAAAATAGATCAAAGAAATACACCAAGAGACCCCCCCTAAATCACTCAATCAAGAAACCCCCCAAGCAATATCTGATTTGGCACTTTATATTTAGTGTGTTTACAGTTGCTAGATGCCAAAAACAGAAAACTAGACTTGATCTTAGTGCTTACAAATACCAAAATAAGTACACGAAAAATCATTCACTTTCAAAAAAAATTGCACTAAAAAATGTTACCGTAGGAGCAAGATATGAGCTCCCGAAATTCCAAAAATGAGGACGAAGTAGAAACACCTGTGAGAATCTAAAAATTCTGAAAAAACCAGCCACCAAAACCAAAAAATTATTGCACCAGTGCGTAAAGCATGAAAAATTAGCCCAAATCAAAAAAAAATTGCTCGGAAAAAGGAGTCAGAATGAGCAAGATATTAGGCTTCAAAGTTAGACTGCCAAAATGAAAACTCAAATGGTGAGGGGGTAAAATTTTTAAAGCAGTGCTGACGTCATGCTGACGTGATCATTTCATTGGGTTAAATTTCACGGGATGGCGGGCGTCACAAAAGAACATTCTCTCCGCCTGACAGAATATGCTCTTTCTTATCAGAATATTCTCTGTCGATAATTTATGCCGCCAATTTTGTTTTGTCGTTGCCGGATTTTTAGATGCCGCCAGATTTCACTACTACTGACGGAATTTTTTATATCGGCTGGAATTTTGAAGAACTCCCCCGAAATTTGGTGAACAACCACTGGTTTTGAGGTCCGCAGGGGCCTGTGTGGGCCACGGGCCGTAGGCCACATGGTGGCAGCAGCTGGTGCGGTACCCTGTTGCGGGTATGAGGTACATCTGCGGACTGTACAGTCCACACACTGTACAAAATTTGAATTTTTTTTTTTGCAATAAAATCTTTCACAATAATTTCGGAAACTTTATAAAATAATTTGAAATTTTTCCGAAAAAAATAAAAAATTTAAAAATGCCGATAGAAATATTTAATTATTTATTTTTCGTACTGACTGTAATGATGATGACTTGGGGGCCATACGGCTCTTGGGTAAAAAATTTTGCCTCACCGGATGACTTGCTCTGAATCAAACGATTTGACAGTCGAACTTAGGATTTTTGGCCCTTCTGGACGTGACGGCAGGGTCGGATTTGACCCAAAATGCTCCAAAATTGCAGCTACCTTCTAGATCTGGCAACTGCTCTTCAGCTTCAAACCCTCATAGATTTGGCCTCATATCTCTGATTTGGACGAAACAAAAGGAAAAATCGACTATCTCAAACTTTCCAGACGCAATGGTGAGCTCAGATTTGCCCCAGCAAGCTCATATATGAACCTGCAACAAAGAGTCATGGACGAAACCTCCTCAGATCTAGGATCTCTCTTCAGAATAAGACTCTCCAATGGCACTGAACCCACTCTGATACCATGTTAGAATTGGCTATGGATGCCAAGATCTATGGACCAAATAGAAAGCACAAAAAGAGAGAAAATATGACAAGAATAAACTGTATTCAATGTCATTGATATGATGATTCTGATTGATTACAAATGAGAGACCCCTTGGTTAAATAGCCAAGGTGAGAACATAGAAGGGCATAATATTATGACAAGTGTCATAATCTTATGACATGATACAACTATGAAGAGCTATCACTCCACAAAAGGTGGAGAGATGATCACATGATGTGTCCACAAAAGGTGGAAGTGACGAGGTAATGACATGTCAAGTCCACCAAAGGTAGAAAATCTCCAACAACATCCTATGTGGTCCCTAAGTAAACTTAACTAAGGTGTAATTATGACCTAGGACAAGGTACAAGACATTTAATTACACCAACAATTTTATGTTGAACCAAGGATATGAAACACACCATTAATCCTTTTTGTTGTACCATCAAGAAACTTGATTTTAACTTTACCATGTGTCAGCCTCCTACAATGATCTCATAACTAAGCCTTTATAACCTTGATTTAGAGACTGGACATCTAACTTGAATAGTCATTCAATCATCATGGAGGTGCATTTAACTTGTCAACCTAGGCATGTGAACTTGAAATGGGTTAGTACTATATGTGCACTAGGGGATCAAGTAGTCATTGCATCCTACAACTAAGAAACACAATAGTGAAAGTAAATTGTTGAAAGGAAATAAAGAAAATTTTGAACATCAACCAACAACTTGAAACACAAAGCAAGAATAAAGATTTAGGCGAATAGATAGGAAACTACTCTATCTACTTTGGCTATAGGAATAGACACAAAATAGAGTTCTAGTGGTTGTAGGAATAATCAATGGCAGATTTTGAACTAAGTATAGAATAGGAAATAATAACTAAACTAATTACTCTACGGAACAAATTACTCACCAAGTAGGCCCCCTTGGATGAGTATCCACTAAGACTAATACAAACTCAAATGCTTAAATTCAAACTATCATCTCATTCATTAAAAAATGTGTAAACAGAGTAGCAGCGTGGTTGTATTGAAAAGTGGAGAATGCTTAATACATCATTAATATCATGTAACAACAACAATCAAGAACTAAGAACCTCCAAAAAGAAGATTCAAATCCTTATTTATACTACTAGCTAAATAGAGTAGTCAACTCTCACTAACTAAGAGGACACCATTTAGGAAAAGCGAGGAAAAGAGCGGTTGAGTGGTTACATCTATAGGGAATCTAGTCAGACATGCATGCCCAAATGTGGACTCAGGACTACAGTAGTGCCCATGATTTATTAATGCCATAAATACAAGGTAATTACAATTGACTGTCGTGGAGAATCCACTTTTGTTGTCCTTCAGTTGACTCCTTTGAATGATTCCCCTACATGACCATCTATCAGTTTCCTTTCTCAAATTAGCATCCACAAATTGTGTCCTACATAGCAGTGTCAGTACACATAATAATTGCACATCTATAATCACCTTAAAGAGAATTCATCAACCATACAAAAAATAAATATAGATAATCCACATAATATGCCAATGTCAATAAAACTTTACAGAGATATGATTAAACCCAATGTCAATGGTTTGAGGGAAACATTATGCAAATATTAACATTTAACTACTAAAGTTCATGACACTGCCAGCAAAAAGGATGATAGATCTACCCAAAATTTTACCAAAAACTAGGCTCATCATTCCCCCCAACCTAATGTCTTGTTGGTCCTCCAGTAGTGGAAGGGTTGTTCTTTTGGTTGGTCAAAGATCTAAAGTTTTTAACTACTAACTAGCCAACATCTATCTCAACAAAGCGTGAGTCTGGGTCCCAATAAAATCCTCCCAATCTATCAAATTTGTTCCACCTTTTCCTTTTTTTAGCAATATCATATTGGTAAAAAATTTAGTTTGGTACTGGCCACATCAGAATGGGTGGTTGGAAAGTCAAGGGAAGCCAAAATCTCGCCTTTTTTCTACCAATCTGTGAATAGAATGGGGCTTGGCTTGTTTTAGTTCACTTGTTAAACTATTCCATCATTGGGATAGGTATCCTCTTACAAGCTCCTCTTTTGTTGTTGCTTTGACCTCATATTCAATGTAGATAGCTTCAATCTAGGGCATGATTCTAATAGCATAGCTTGGTTTGAGAAGTATCCTGAGCCATTCTCTGCAAATATCCTTTGGGTTGCTTGACTCAGCCCTAATGGCTAAGGGGATGTTAGATTCCATTTTCTTATAAGCATTGTTCGACTCACCCCAATAATCTTGTTTTGTACCCAAGACATAAATTCTCTTTGCTAAATATCCCCAACATATAGCAATGGGTTCTAATCATGATCCTATGTGACAGCATAATTGTGCAAATAGAATTCACATAACAAATTTTTCATCTTAGGGGAAGAAATCCTATAGGCATTGAAGAATTTGATAGGATTTTCAATGGAGGTGTTTAAATTTGAAACAATTTTTGACAACTTGAAAGAGGGATATTTCTCTTTCAAATGTAGGGCATAAACCCTTGGAGGAGCTCTACATTCTAGAATTTGTGGCACCAAGATCACAATGTCATCTACTTCTTCAAAGTAGCAATCTCCTCATTTTTCTCCTCAATAACCTTATCCCTCTCTTGGATTTCCTTTTTCAGTCTCTTTCTCTCTTGTTTCCATTCTTCCTCCCTCCTTTCTATTTATTTCCATAAATTTAAAATTTTTGCATGACCCATAAAATTAGGAGGGTTATGAATTCCTACAAGTGTTTTTGTTGAAGGCTACTCCCCATACGATACTATCTACATGAACTCAGGTTGTCCAATTGTATGTGGCTACAGGGGTACTATATCTTTGCCCCCTTCTTGCTGCAAGACCTTTCATTCCTATTCCTAGTTTTTCTTTGGCTCTTGTTGTGCTCCTTGTTATGGTTCCAGGAACTCCTACTCTTGTTCTTGGTTTTGTTATAGGAACCCCTACTCATCCTCAAACTCCTTTGTGATATTAGCAAGGTCTGCCAGTGTTATTTTTGTTGCTCTCTAAAATATATTCTCTTATTTTTCTTCAACATGCTCTTGTTCCATTAGAGCTTTAGTGTCCCCATGTGGTGTCTCACCATGCCTAGGGTTTTCTTGTGAAGCCTTACAAAAATATGGCCTAGTCGGTTTTGACTTCCTAGGGGTGCTCTTATGTTTCCATTTTGTTGTAGGATGACTAGGGTCAACCTTTCTCTTCTTAGCACTTGGCACCTCTTTCTTCATAGGTTGTGTTTGGTATTTTTCTTTTTCTTTTCTTGTTTCAACCTTTTTCCTCCATTTCCTAGCTCTTGTTAGGGTTTATAGGGGAACATCATCATTAGAATCAGATGAAGAGCTTGCTTTTTTTAAATGCTTTGTTTCAAAGGAACTAATGTTTATGGCTTCGTCTGCTACTACAAGAGGATTCATACTAGAACTAGCACTATAAGTTGAAGCACCATAAGTGGGTTCAACTATGTTTAATCTTCTACTAACCCTACAGAGTTGGGGTAAAACCATAGGTTGTATTTCCTCATGTCTAAATTGCTCAACATTTAAAAATTCTTCCCAAGACATCTCATATACACTATGCAGATATTCCTTAACCAATAATTTTATCAAGCAATGGTAGGAGACAAAGTTTTCCCTACCTTTTTGTGTTTCAGCTACCATGATGGAGAGAAGACTGTATAGAACATTGGGAACATTCATCCTCTTTCCATGCCTCATGTGGCTCAAGAGCTTGAAATGTACTGAATGTGGGTTTGACAAACATCCCTCGCAAGTGATATACCTTATAATGTAGATAGCTTCCTACTTCCATGGTTCAAATAGAGACATTCTTTTTGTGCCATGCTTGTCGATGCTAATTGGCGACTTGCCATGTACTATAATTTTTTATCTGGTGGACCTGGCATCCCTAGAGGTAGGGTAATGCTCGCCATCAGCAAGTAACCTTGAAACTTCCACAATTCTCTCCTCGATTGCCACCGTCAAAGCCATCCAATGTCCTTGTCAAATCCATCCAACCTCATGCAATAATCAAACCATCCACAACATTGGAATTTTTCCAAGCATTGTGCATCCTAAAAAAAACATCATGAACTGAGGGCTCATTTTGAATTAAGCCACCTCTCATTTTCTGAAATCACTGCCACTCTACAAAATTTCTTTCCTCTACAATTCTTGTTTAAAATCCAAAACCTTTCTGCTAAATTTACACTACCAATGTCGACTAAATTTCCCCTTTTTTTCTATTTTCACCATTTAATGCTTATCACTCAAGACTACGACAAGGAAATTAAGGAATTAAGGTGGAAAAAAGGGGCGATAATTGAGAGAAAAATTGGCGACTTAGTTAACATCACTTCACACATGCAAGCCAGATTTTCAAATCATCTTATTTAAATTTTTTTACATAGCCAAATTATGATTTGACACATGGGTAGTATATTCACATTTTTCTATTCCCCCCCAACCTAAATTTGGATATGTTTCCACACATGTGAGAAGGGAGCAATGAATTGACAAGAAGTAATGACATGTTATGCAATTACCTATAGTAACCTACCATGATTAAATAAATGCACTTAAAAGGAAATTAAGATATGAGAATTACCATATACATACCTGAGCATACAAAATATGTGTTGCAAATATTGGGGAGAGAGTACCGCTTTTCCTTTTTAGAAATATTTGAGCAATTAATGAAGGTGAAGCGAAGTGAACTAAGGCAGAATGAAATGATGGAAGAGAGAGAAAGATGATACAGATGGACAAATGGGTGGGTGGGTGAAGAAATGGATTTCCACTTAAAGTGGAAATATTTATTATGAAAAGTACGTACCTTAATTTATCTAGAAGGTGGGACACTACGTCCACAACTTTTGGCTATAGGAAGATCATATGTTGAACGTTGGGTGAATTGTTGCAAGAAGTCTTCTTCAATATTTGTAGGGTCTACTTGGATTCCTTTGTGAGAAATATAATGGCCAAGAACTACACCTTCCTACATTATCATGAAGCACTCTTCACTATTCAAGGATAGGTTTTTGTTTTCACACTCCTATAGGATCTTCTAGAGATTGTCCAATGCTTCATTAAAATCAGCACTATAGGTGGTAAAGTCATCCATATATATCTTCATGCAATCAAGGGAGATGTATAAAAATATGCTAGTGACTACTCTTTGGGAAGTTGCAGGTGCATTACATAGGCTAGAAGCAAGTACTGAACAAGCATACATTCCCCATAGGTAGGTGAAGGTCATCTTTTCCTGATCCTCAAGTGCAATTAGAATCTAGTTATAGCCATTGAATCTGTCTAAGAAAGGAAAGCATTGTTTTCCTATGAGTGAGTCCAAAACTTGATCTATAAAAGAAAAGGGGAAATGGTCTTTCTTAGTGGCAACATTAGCTTTTCTGTAGTCAATACAAGCTCACCACTTTCCTTTCTTTTTTGTCACGATTACTAATGTAGGCACCCACTAGCTATCTAAAATAGGATAGATTAATAATTTTTTGCAGCTCTTTTTAACAATTCCTCCCAATGCAAGGATGATCCTTCATTGAGGTTGCCTTACTAGTTGACAATCTTCTCTGATGTAGATCCTATGAGTGTTGAGCTTAGGATCCAGTCCTTTCATATCATGATAGTCCCATGCGCATGCATGCTGATGAGACTTCAGCAAGTCTACCAATTGCAATTGTTGTCCTTCACTTAACTTGTTAATATTTAAATATCTTCCTTCAGACACATGTACTGGAATAGTCAATCCTATCATGGTTTCTTATTAATACATGGTACCTTGATTTCATACAGAAGCATGGTATGGAACATGCTTGTTGTTGCAGGAAGTTTCTCTACAGACATAATGGTTGCAGGAAGAGTGGCTACAAGAAGTTCATCTACAAGTCGAGTGGCTACAAGAAGAGTGGCTACAAGAAGTTCATCTACAAGTCGAGTGGCTACAGGAAGAGTGGCTACAAGAAGAGTAGGAAAAAGTGTCCTAACTGAAGTAGAAGATGTTTCTTTTCCCACTTCATAATGGTTCTAAATTATATTGGATGACACTTCATCTTTGTCTTAAACCTGCAAAAAAAAGATTTTACCTAACATCATGAGCTACGCAATTGAGTTAACTTCCTTGGCTTCTTCACCCACTTGTAGCCATATAGAATCCTCTTCATCATGGGTCAGTTGAGTAGGAGGATAAACAACAATCTTTATAGTATTCCTACCATCAGAAATAGTCATGTCACCTGACCAACACCCAATATAAGTGTTTGTTGTTGCTAACCATGGCCTTTCAAGAATGATAGGATATCCTCCTAGGGTGGCCTTAGGATTTTTAGGTTCAACTAGCTAGATAGGATCATTCTGAGGTTCCTCTTCCTCTTCCAAAGGTAGCTTAGTGATGATGGGTGTGGAAGGAGTTGGGAAAGTGGTTCATGAATGCACATGGATGTCACTTACATTCACAACATGTACAGAGAATTGATTTGGATCAGAAAAGTATATAGGGTGTTGTTATGGTTTGTTATTTGGATTGGGTGTGAGTTTAGCTGGTAGTTGAGTAGGTTTGGGTGCATTGGAGCTTGAATTAGTAGGTGGAGGCATTATAGCAAGTTTTGGGGGTTGAGAAGATGGCTGCATGAAACTGGCTGCCTAGTTTGGCCGAAAAAATGATAGTGGATCTAGTGGCATACCTTGTCTTGGAGCCCCTGGCTTCCTTTGTACAACAAGGTAGACTTGTCCTTCCTTGGTCTAAATTGGTTTGAGCTCAGGTGGAATATTTCTTTTACTATTAGCCACCATCTTGCATCTACATTTCTTCTTCTTCTTTTGTCTACAATGAGGGCATTATTCTATCAATGTTGCCTCTACCTCATGTTTTTCTTTGGCCTGAAGTGCATCTAGTTGAGTAATATCCATCCTTGAAACTCCACTGGTAGATGAATTACCCACAAAAGTCTGGTAATCTCTCCCTTTCTTTGAAGTTGTTCTTGAATAGTTTTGACATATTTTCTTAATATTTTCCCAAGGAACTTGAGTGATATCTCCTCCCGCCATTAGGCCCAAAGCATCAATGCAACTCTTGTTGATTCCCTTCAAGAAAATCATCTTTTTTGATGCTTCATTGAGTGTATGGTGTGGAGATTTTTGCATGCAAAATAGAAACCTTGAAATGTAATCTTCCAAGCTCTCATCTTCCTTATGCTACATCCTAAAGACATCACCTCCTCTTGTAAACTTTCCCTTGCAATATTCCTTGTATTTTCCAAGGAACTTTGTCTTCATATCTTCCCAAGTCTCCATGGTGTCTCTTCCTAGACTCATAAACCATCTTATTGTAGCTTCTTTTAAAGTGGTAGGAAATAGCTCAAACCTAGGAGCATCAATGGTACAGTCATAACTTTTGCAAAGAATTTCAAACTCAAACAAGAAGGTATCACCCATGTCTTCTTGATGAATTCCCAAGGCACAGGGGGTATCAATCTAGTTTTGGTCTTCAATGGAGGCTTCAAAACTAGTTAGATCAAGATATGCATCAACAAAGGTAAATGGTTCCCCTTCTTCATTTTTGGGCAGATTTGGAAGCTCAACTAGTTGAAATGGATCAATATCATTAAGAAGGAAGCATGTGGTATCAACTTAGCATCAACTAATTCACACAAAGAATGAGAAAAATAATAGTGAATCATTACTCATCTAAGCAAGGATATTCTAAGAACAACTCAAGAGAAATGCTATAGCAAAGAAACTATCAATGACTCCAAAGAACTTCCTAGCTTGAAACCATCCCTGGAAATGGCACCAAAAATGTCAGCCTCCTACAATGATCTCATAACTAAGCCTTGACAACCTTGATTCAGAGACTAGACATCTAACCTGAATATCCATTAAATCATCATGGAGACTTGTGCATTTAACTTTTCAACCCAAGGACGTGAACTTGAAATGGGTCAACACTATATGTGCAATAGGGGCTCAAGTAGTCATTGCATCCTACAGCTAAGAAACACAATACTGAAAGTAAATTGTTAAAAGGAAATAAAAAAAATGTTGAACATCAACCAACAACTTGAAATTCAAATCAAGAATAAAGATCTAAGCAATTAGATAGGAAACTACTATGTCTACTTTGGTTGGAGGAACAAACACATAATAGAGTTCTAGTGGTTGCAAGAATAGTCAATACCAGATTTCAAACTAAGTATAGAACATGAAATAATAACTAAACTAATTACTCTAAGCAACATATTACTCACCAAGTGGGCCCCCTTGGATGAGTATGCACTAAGACTAATACAAACTCAAATGCTTAAATTTAGACTATCATATCATTAATTGAAAAATGTGTAAACAAAGTAGCAGCATGGTTCTATTAAAAAGTGGAGAATGCTTAATGAATCATTAATATCATGTAACAACAACAATCAAGAACTAAGAACCTCCAAGAAGAAGATTCAAATCCTTATTTATACTACTAGCTAAATAGGGTGATCAACTCTCACTAACAAAGAGGACGCCATTTAGGGAAAGCGAGGAAAAGAGAGGTAGAGCGGTTTGTCTGTAGGGAATCCAATTAGACATGCATGCCCAAACCTAGACTCAACACTACAGTAATGCCCGCAATTGCTCAATGCCATAAATAGAAGGTGGTTACAATTGACCGTCGTGGAGAATCTATTATCGTCATCCTTTAGTTGACTCCTTTGAATGATTCCCTTGCATGACCATCTATTGGTTTCCTTTCTCAACTTAGCATCCACAAATTGTGTCCTACATAGCAATGTTAATATGCATAATAATTGCACATCTATAATCACCTTAAAGAACATTCATCAACCACATGCAAAATCAATATAGATAATCCACATAATATGCCAATGTCATTAAAACTTCACAAAGATAGGATTAAACTACTAAAGTTCATGACACTACTAGCAAAAAGGATAATAGATCTACCCAAAAATTGACCAAAAACTAGGCTCATCACCACAACCAATAATTTTTAAATGAGAATCATCACCCAAGTACACATTACCTCCATCAAATTCTTGATATTTAGAAAACCAATCTCTATTCAAGTTCATATGGAAAGATGCACCTGAGTCAATTAACCATGCATCATTACCTACATGAGTTACTAAAGCTACAATGAATGTGTCATTATCTTCCTTCTCAAACTCAAAATTAGAATCAAATTTCTTCTTTTTCTTCATCTTTTCTTCTTTGCAATCTTTATGAGCATGTCCAAGCTTACCACAGTTCTAGCAAATAACTTTGGACTTTCCAAGAGACTTAGATCTCCCCTTGTACTTGGATCTTTTACACTTCTCATTCTTCTTTCCTTTTTCCTTAGGTCTTCCACAAAAAGTCAGGGCCTCCTTGGAATTGATGGATACCTTCCTCCTCATCTCTAAGCAAAGAGCTCACCACATCTTTAGTCTTTGATATAATAGAAGTACTCCCAATAGCCATAACAAGAGAATCCCACAAATCAGGCAAAGAACAAAGCAATATTTGACATTTCTCTTCCTTCTCCATTTTGACACCAACTGATGCCAACTAAGCCACCAACATATTGAATTATTTTAGGTGGTTAGTAATTCATCCACGCTCTTCCATTCTCAAGGAATACAATTTCTTCCTCAAGAAAATCTTGTTCACTAAATATTTGGTTTGATACATCTCACCAAGCTTCTTCCATAGTTTTTGCACAAAGGTCTCTTCATGGACACTAATTAAAATAGATTTTTCCAAGCACAATTTGATTAGACCCTTGGCTTTATGGTCCATAATATCATATTAAGTAGATTGAATAGAACTTGTAGGCCTTGAAACATTCTCATCAACAACATCCCATAGATCTCAATCTATCAACAAATCCTTCATCTTCAGCTTCCACATTTCAAAATTATTTCCAAAAAATTATCCACCTCTATTCTCCCTTATGAACTTGCCATCTAAAATTTCTTAGAAGATCACAAAGTGTCTTCTACACAAGCTCCCACTCAAATCTGGATTAGTTCAAAAATCCCAACAACCCACAACTGAAACCAAAGGTGACCAGGCTATAATACCACTTGTAAGGAAGCTAAGGTAGTGGAACAACTTCCTACACTAATCTTGAGAGGAGGATAATTCCAAAATTTTACAAATCTTTAACAATTATAGAAAAATAAACATAAATATCATGCATACCACAACACAGTGATTCACGTGGGGAAAACTCTTTTAGGAGAAAAACCCCACACTCCAAAACCCGCCTAATATATTATTCATACATCATAAATATTATAGTATACTAATAGAGAAATCTTTTCATAAGATTATCACCTACCAAAGATCTAAAGGAAACACGACTAATATCAAAATATCACAATACATCACAATGAACAAACATAATACAATTCCCTCATAAAATAGGGTTTCCTTCTAGGGTATGTCAAGCTAATAAAATATTAGTTGTCAGATCTAAGACCTAATGATGAATAGTCCAAATTTCCAATAATAGAATATAAATAAAAATTTCCTTTCAAGGGGTGCTACCCCTAGACCCCCAGCCTAGGGGATGATCCCCGCGTACCCCGCATGGGGGGGACCCAACTGCACCCCCCCATCATCGTCATATGAATAGTACCTTATGTATCAACAATAATTTATGTAATTGCAAGGTTGAGATAGATTTTCCCAACAAATTTGTATCCTAATGTTCTCTTTAAAAAGGATTGATGTTAATGTTCTATGAATTAGACCTAGGATCCTGTTTTCATCAAAAAATTTGGTGAACCCAACATTTTTACATCATAAACCTTCTAAAATCTAAAATAATTCATCCTAGATCTAGGTTTAGCATTGCATTATTTTGCATTGTTCATTTAGGCATCCATTTTTGCATTTTAGAAAGCACAAAAAATCAAAAAATTACATATCATATTGCATTATAGGTTACAATAAAGGTTGGTTTCATTAATTATTTATAGGTTTCAAATTTATTAGCCTCATTTAGATCTGAAATAGGCTACATTTTGTTAAATTTTCAGAAAGTTTAGTCTTTTGTTTATAAAAAATATCCTTGCATTTGAAATAAAAAAACATCATTTTGTGTGAATTTGTGAAATATTGTTACATTTTAGTACTGGAAATTATCATATTTTTGGGTGCATTACATATATTTTCTAAAATATTGCATATTTGGGACAAATTGCTTTTTTTTTAACATTTTGAAAACCGTAGGTTGTTACATTACATTGCAAAATTTGAAAACTCATAAAACATAAATAAAATTAATTCAAAACTAAGGTCTATACACTATCACACAGACATTTCCTATCACTAGTGCCTCTGAAATTGAAATCTCAAAAAAAACCCTAACTAGGACATAGGTGCCCTAGGTGCCTCTATCCTGCCAAATTTATCTAAAATTTTAGGCGCAAAAACATACTTGTTATCAGTTTGCAAATTTGGGGTCTAATTTCCAAATATGTGTCTGTAATAGGCATGTAAGTTTTCTTTTAGTCCTAGGTTTTCTTAACAAGTTTAGACATAATTTGAAATTAAAATTGAATGATTAAACTTGGAGAAAGCATAGTCATTTGAACATGTCAAATCTCTTTCTACAAGTGCATTACATACCTATTAAACTGTGTAGTTGTGATGACTTTGGCATGTTATATGAATCCCTTGAAAAAATCATCTCACTTAGTTCATCCACTAAATCTTCTAATGTTTCAACAAACCAAAGAACTATTAATGCAATCACACCTCAACTTATCATTACTCACCTATGAAGCAACCTCAAGTCCAAACCAAACCTATGCTAATCTTAAGACTACCTCAAAGAAAACCAAAACATCCATGTCATATCTTGAATCATGCAAGGAAAATAACCCAACAAAACCATGCAAATAATGTATTGCAACAACCAAGTTATCATATTGTTTCTCATACATATAACACAAGGAATAACAAGCAACCAAGACAAACACAAGCTATTCCCTCATCAATACTGCTCCCACAACCTATTTTTCCTAATGCACCTTGTTTTCCTCAACAAGGAGTATGACCTTGCGGAACAACTTCATGATACTCCTACTAAGATATCCTTATGGGATTTAATTCAAAATTCACTTGTTTATCATAGCATGCTTCAAAATGCTTTGCAGAAAGTTATTGTCCCTCCTAGTGTGCAACCAAATGATGTAATAGCTTTACTTGAGGGTATGAATTCGTTCAATGTGGATATTGTATTTCATGAAAATGAGTTACCCACTTTGGAGACATAAAAACAAAATGATTCTTTAATGATAATTTGGATATCATTAAAAAGGTTGATATTAGGTGTACCCTTATTCAACCCTTATTAATTCAATAACATGTCAAAATCCTTTGTCAAATTTTTGAAAGAATCCATAAATACAACATGAGATTGAATCTGAAGAAATGTGTCTTTGGTGTGGATAGTGGAAAGTTGTTGGAATTTATAATGTCACATAGAGTCGTTGGTGGAAACAAAGAATATTGATGCAATAATAAACATGCCACCTCCTAAGAATATTTCACAATTGCATAGCTTACAAGGAAAGATTCAAGCTATTCAATGTTTTGTGGCATCTTTGGTGGATTGGACTCTTCCCTTTACTCATCTCCTTAAGAAAGATTCAAAATTTAAATGGAACAAAGATTTGTCACAAAGAATTTGAAGATTTGAAACAATATCTAGCCAATCATCCCACTTTACAACTAGTAGTACCAAGAAATCCTTTCATCCTCTATATATCAGCTTCAACCCATGCCCTTGCAGCATTATTAGCACAAAAAGATAAGAATGGTAAAGAGGATCATGTGTATTACATTAGTTGAACATTAATTGATTATGAAACTTGTTACACAACTACAAAGAAACAATGTTTGGATCTCGTGTTCACTACCAATAAGTTGAGACATTATTTATTAAATTTTGAAGTGTAGGTCATTAAAAAATTTGATCCTTTAAAACACCTTTTTACTAAGTTTATTTATTAGGTCACCTAGCTAAATGGGTTATGTTAACTAAGTTTGATCATAAATTTATTTATCAAAAAGCAATCAAAGGGCAAGTGTTAACCTCATCAATAACTCACAAAGTGTCCTCATGGGTTGTCCTCCATTGTGATAGGGGCTCAAATAAGTCAACATGGTACTCTACACTTGGTGGTGGTCTATGCTTGGCTTGTATTGGCTAGTGTGGGGGCATAGGTGGAACCATATCTATAGTAACTTGAATAAAGTAGCCAAGCCAATTTCATGAGTAACTGTAATAAAGAAAATTTAGCATACATCAAAACTAGGCCTATAAACATAAGTAAACTAATATAGCTAATCAAAATAAACTAAACAACATAGCATCACCTAGACCATTGACTCACCAATCAAAATCTCAGTAGAGTACTATGGCATGCACACTGAGACTCCCCTAAGTGGTTGGTGGTGTGGAAGTAGTTGCATGGCTACTCTCCCCATGCTCATAGACCTACATCCCCTCTAGAGTCACAAAATTCATTTTTGAGACATGAGGACAAGATGTAGGTCTCTCCTTGAGGGTATCTTTGGTTGCTACATTCTCCTTGAGATCCCTCTCTGCCCACTACCAATCCTCCTCAACACCATCATCATTTCTATCTCCGTCAACAACCTCCTCTCTATATGTGTGATCCTCTCAATACTATGGTCCAAGATCACTTGTAGGATGACTAATAGGGAAGACATGCTCAAGATGCACAAGAAACACTCAAGATGCACAATCCTCCACCATCTATCATATCTAGATGAATTTTTGAAATCATCCTCATTAGATGTCGAGTGTACATCTCACTCCTCATCCTCTAAATCACTAAACTCAACATTTGTGATGGTAGGATAGCAAATGTCATGTGGCCTAGCACCACCATGCATGAATCATGGGTATGTGGGTCATGGGATGGGTGTCATCTAAAGCTATTCAAACTATCTCATCACTTGATCAAAATATAATGGCATAATATTATCATCATGTCGACCAATGAGTAGTCTATCTCATTACATCTTGACTATCTCTCATGTTAGACCTAGCCACTATGGAAGAGTCCTATACAACCTCAAAACAATGTCATCACTATCTAACTGGTCAAAGGTGACTTTCCAATGTAATAGGTCTTTGTATTTCCAAGGTCACCTAAGTGTATAAGAAAATACTTGTAGATTTGTATATGGTGTTGCAATATGATATCCAACCAACCTTGTGCAACTAATGTGCTCAAAGGCCCATACATGAAGAAGTGTGCAACAAATAATGTTGTGGGTGTTGTGATAAATGAAGCACCATAGATCATAGTAAACATGTGCAAGCAATGGAGGAGGAGCAGGAAATGTTTTCTTGGGGATACAATATGCTTGCAATCATAATGTGTTGGATCAATGGTACATCACCACTCACATGCAAAAGCCACTTAAGTTGAATCCGGCCCCTAGAATCATTATCTATGTGTCAGTCAATGTAATAGAACTAATCCCTCCTAATCTCTTGAGGGATCTAAAATTCATCACATGGTACATGTGCCTACCCCGCATTGGTAACCAAAAAAATAGGTGTACATCCTCAAGTGTAATGGTCATCTCCCTCATCCAAAGATGGAAGATAGAGGTATTTGCATCCCATTGCTTAGCAAGCACCATCAACATAACATCATGATATCTCTTAGGAGGTTCATAGTGTATACCCAATACAATACAATAGTATGTAAAGTTTGCTACTCCTCAAGTGGAAATTGTGAGACCTACTCTCGAAGTAATGAAAACAATCATGCTCCTAGATGTTTCCATGTGCACAAAGTATATACAAACAAGGAAAAGGGTTCAATCATCAATTGTGTATCAAAATGAGTAATTAGAAAACTTTAACCATAAAATAATATAAATCTTGGCATTCGTGTCATTCTAGGACATTGGTACCCATGTGGGATAGCGGCACCCATTGTGGATAGTGGTGCTCAAAAATCATAGTGCCATATAAAGACACTAGTGCCTTGAGATTTGAAAAAATCATTAAAAAAATGCAAAATAAGGAAACAAATTATGTGGAAGTGAATAAAAACTCACCATTGGCATCACCTCACCTCACACAGTGTCCACTCACATGACCCTCAGTCTCAAGTGCTCATATGGTCATCAACTTGGCATCCTCGCTCCTTGGGTTAGTGATGGCACTGTCTAGATCTTCAAACAACAAAAGTAAAAATGAATGTCAAAATGGTATTTTTTCTCTATCTTATACTTAAATTTAGTAAGTACATTTTCAAAGCATGCAGCATTCAATTAATCATAACGGGGGCTAGTGAACTTCAATTTTGATGTCATATGTTATGTTTGATTCATAGTTACATTCTCCTTCATATCATATGCTTCTCGATAGTCAATGTTATGATCCTCCTGACCCTATCGTAGACATTTCTATAACCGAGTTTAACAATTATATGTGGTTGGATTGCTACCCTGATTCCACCTCCATAAAGCAAGCAGAATCAAGGGGCATACATCTACCCTCAAATTTCATTCTCCTTAAGTGTTGGGATTAGCATAGTTGTTTCTTTGAATATCTAACAAATAATTTTTGCAAGATGTGGTTCCTAATGTAGTGGTTTTACATATGAATACACTAGGGGATTCATTCTACCATTTTATAAATGATTTATAATATCCTTATGAGTATTGTTTTCACAATATGACTTACTTCAGTATTTTAGCTCTTACATATGCACGTAGTGTCATATGGTCGCTAAAGTGGGGGCTAAATGAAGCATCATAAATTGTACTCCCTTTCATGTGTTAGTACAATTTCACACTTAGTTTGGACCTACTTTAGTGACCTTTGCATGAATTCATTTCAAACACCTCTTAATTAGGCCTTGATTTCCAAAGTTATGCATTTTGTGCCCCAATTTAAAACATTTTCCAACAATTTGCAAGCATAAAATAAATGTTCTCATTTAATACTTTACCCCTGACTCCTTAAACTCAACAAAATAGGCCTAGGACAATGGAACCTAGGGTGCCTATGTCCCCCCTATTTTGGCTCCAAATTCAAATATGTCAGTGTCAACATTTTATTATTTAAAATTCAAATATATAAAGTTGGCCATCAAGATCTAATTTTCAAGAAATTAGATTAAATGCCTATAAATACCTAGTTTTTTCACCATTTGAAAGTAGAAAGAAATAATTCAAATTTTGGAAAAGAAGAAGAAGAAGCAAGAGATCATCACATTTTGCCACATACATTCATATTTGTAGGTCTTCAACAGTATTTTGCAAATTTAATCAAGTCTCATTCCATGATTGAAGATTGATGACAATAGAAGAGCATGATGGATTCTAGGTTGAGAGATGAATTTGGTCATTTCCTTCAACCTAATGACTTGTTTCCTAAGTTTTCTCATCTTCAATTTTTGTTCCACTTGTAGCCAAGGCAAGGTATCATTATGTTTCATATTTTCTAAGGGTATTTGGCTCCTTCTTAGTTAGATCTTGTTATTTTCATATAAGAATTCTTCTCTAATGCACTTGATTAGGGTTTTATGTATTTTTATCTCATAGCAACCTTAGATTCACTTAAGGTTAAGGCACACACACTGTAAATCAATCATTTTATTGGCTATTGTGGAGGTAGAAATATCAAACACTATCCACCATTCCTTTTTGTAGACTTATTGTAGGGCCATATCCAAAGATGAGAATTTGTAGAGAAAAAAATAGAGAGCAGATGGAGTGCTACAAGTCCAACTTTTTAGATTTGGAACAAGCCCATGAGGAAATAGGCACCCTAGGTGCCTCTATCTTGCCTAAATAGCTTCATATTTTCAAGACAGGTGCATAGAACTTTTCCTTTCTCAAAATTTTTGTTATAGTTTCGTTATTTTTGAAACCTTGCATCCTAGATTAGGGCACATTATTTAATTAGGTTAATTAAAGCAATTCAATTCCAATAAGTTTTCAAGGCTTTAAAGGATCAAATCCAAGTTTGATTGACTTACCTTCATGATTTAAAGTCAATCTAATCACCTTGTTGATTTGTATCCTAATGTTCTCTTGAAAAAGGATTGATGTTAGTGTTCTATGCATTAGACCTAGGATCCCTTTTTTTATCAAAACACTATTTTTTATGTCAAAATTACATGAGCCTAGATCTTAGCACAAGGGATAGGCACTCTCAAATGCTTGGTAACTTAAAAATTAAATTGTGCATCAACTATATTAATGGTTTCCTATGATCTACAAAGAAGATCCCACTAAAATATATAATGTTGAAATCAAACAATGGTGCAAGCAGAAAAGGTTGGTTGGATGGCATCTTTAATACCTTGCATGGTGATGCCACATAGATATGATGTTTTCATGTTTCTGTGTCTAATCATTTTTTAAAGATGATGGGGCTAGCTACAAATTCCCACCTATTCTATAGCATCACTATAAATGCACTAAACTAATGAGGCCAACAACTTGCAATATCTTTCCATGTGGATTTCCTTTTGCATCAATGGTTCTACAAAAAATTCAACCACACAGATCATTTCAAGGGGTGTGGCTTGTTATTGACCAAGTTGGTAGCATCAACCAATCAAAATTCCTAATCTAATACTCTACAAAACTAAAAAACTACACATGGTTCATTGATCCAAAGAGGATCGAATGACACTCATCAAAACAAAAACCACAAACAAAAGGTGGCATTTGAAAGAGAAAAATAGAGAGCAAGGCTTGACAATAAACTAGCTCATAGAATCAAATTCATGTGGTGACCAATACCTCTCATTGGTGGTAACCCATCCAATAATCCATTTGATAATATTTCTACATATTCTTCCAATATCTCCTTTACTTACAATGGAGATCCTTCAACCTTATCTATTTTTTTAGTGATATATGTGTTCAATGTTTCATTGTGCACAACCTACTTGTCAAATTATCATGTTCTACCCAATTTGACATGGCATGCATCCACAGACATAACATCAAGCATAACTTCATCCCTATAACTATCAATTTCAAAATTAACTATTCATTGCTCACTTACCAAAAGTTGTTATCCTTTTTATAGCTACAAAACCTTGTAAAATTTTAGATGAATAAAATTCTTCAATTTGAGCTTCCTTACCATTTGTTGGGATACTAAGTTATATGTTCTTTCACTATTCACAATTAACTTGTAGCATTTTCCAATTGACTTACACAACATTCTAAATAAATTTATTTTTTTGCACCAAATCTTACTTCTCCTTCTCCAAATTTAGTAATACCCTCTTCAAATATAATGATTTTCCTTTCTCAATTTATTTTATACATTTTGATGAAGCTACACTTTCTTCATCTACTCTTCCAACATAATTTCTTGCATCATTCACTCTTTTGTTGTTTCATGGTACCTCTAGACACTTAAATTACTTGTAACCAAATTCTTCACATTTGTTAACAATTGTAATTATTGTTGTGTTGTATTAGATTCTCCTTTCTTTTCTTGTCATCCTCTTCCACTACTAGATTTTCCTATTACTCTAGAAAGTATTCCCCTTTAGAATTATTTTTTATCGTTTTGCTAGCTTTTCATTTTCCTTTAAAGCATATTGGTAGGTTTCTTCTACAATTATTATGTTGATCATATACTTATTTTATCCTAAATTGGCATTTGCAATCCATCTGCATACATTGATACCTTTTCTTCATCATCCTTGATGTGGCTAGCCCAAATGCTAAGCTTATAGAATTCTTTTATATAGTCTTTAACAGTTATTTCCCTTTAGTTTAGGTTCTATAATTTTCTAAACAGACATAATTGATAATCTACTAATAGGAATTTAGGCTTCATATTTGTAACCATCTAACCCAAGACTCAATTTTCTTCTTTCCTCTTCTTTGCCTCTCTATTTGCACATGATCTAACCATAGGGATTCATGGCATTTCAATTTTGTACAAGAAAATTTCACCTTTCTTAGATTCTCTATTGATTCATAACCAAAGTATTTTTCCATCTTTAATACCCAATCTATGAGTTCTTTTGGGTTTATACTACCACTCTAGTAGGGAGTATCAATCGTAGTTTTCTAATTATCCTTGGCATTAATCTTAAATATCTTCCTTCTAATTTATCCATTGCATCATTTATTTCCAATTCTCAATCTTCTATTTATTCCTCATCTTCACTAGCATCCTCTACCTGGACTCATCTTCTCTAATATCTCCATTGCATATAGCCTAGATATAATCCTTCTTAACATCCCTACTATATCAATAACTCTCAATGCTCTCTATATTCCCCTCTATATTTTTCCTCCCTTCTAAGCCCTCTGCAATTGCAAAAACTTACATATAAAAAATTATAGAGCTTCTTCTCCAATACACTCCAATAAACAACCCACTTTGATACCACTTGGTGTACTCAAGGTCAAGGATATTATTTAAAATTTTCTTAACTATACCTCCAAACCCATAATATCATAAACAATACAAAACTATGCAATTGGGAGACAAATTAATGATAGGTTTTATTAATGTTTCAATAACTCATTCAACATGCACACCAAAAATGCAATGCTTTAGGATATAAAATCCTTCTATAGTAGGTCTGATTCACTTTACAATGCATTAATTAAACAAACATCACTTATACAGGCCATTGCTTCAATATTTTCTTTGTGTAGATCAATATACAAGCTCTATTAATCAACTTATATGGCATGCTCTATTTTTCTTTTCCTCAATTTATCTTTTTATTCCTAATTCTACAACTTCAAACTAATTCTTTCAACATTCCATTTATCCTCCATTTATTCAATCCTTTGAATTTTCTCTCTTTCCTTCATCCCAAATCTTTGTATCTTTTTTTAGTCACATATCCTTCTTTATAAACCTTGTCTTAGAAAACTACCTAAAACTTATGCAAAATAAATCACCCAAAACCCTTAGGACTTCTCTACAAGCCAACTAGAAACAAATTCCCTACGATTTTAACAACCAATAAGCTAAGCCAAATCTCTTCTATGCCCATCCAATAATAGTAGTAATGTTTGTGAATTTAATCAATTGAAGGAATGACAAGATCAATTTTTATGAGCTCATGAAAATGAATGGTCATGGCCAAAAGAAAAACAAAAAATAGTCTAGAAATTAGCTACCAACAATTGAAGAAACTATCACAAATCATAAAAGAATCTCTAGAAATCAATTCATATGTCTTAGATAATAATGATCATATGGCAATATTATCTCTAGAAATCAATTCATATGCCTTGGATAATAATGATCATGTGACAATCTTAACTCAATAGGGAAAGACGAAGGTAAGCTTTTATAAATTTGAAAATAAACAACCAAAGTTTTAACACTTCTATCTATGTTTTGATTCTTTCATATTTATGCCACGTTTACACCCAAACAAGTCCAATTCAGCACTTCAAGAAAAATTAAATAACTCTCAATACTCTCTTCCTATCACTATCCATCTAGGTGGAACTTTTTAAAACACTAAAATTTTGATCAAGAGTATATTATAGTTCCTACCACATAAGATCTTTTTGTTTTCACACAACTCACATCATCATTTTGTAGTAGCTCATTTAATCAAAAGATAAGACTCCTAGAATGTTAAATACAGTCTAATATTATCTAATGATGACCCCAAATAAGATCCATTGAAACAATAAAGCAAAAGCAAGCTTCAAATATTCCTAAATCAAACTCAAAGGAAGCAAGATAACACAAACCACAAGCAATTAAACACATAAACTAAATATGGATTCAAAAGAAAACTTGAAATATAATTTTGGTGGTGTAGGATTGAATAGAGTCTAAGTTCTCCTACATCAAAGCTTTATCTTGTGGGTACAAGAAGTTAAAAAGTGGAAACGATATTTGTTAGGAAAGGATTACAAATCTTCAACACCTTCAATATCTACAAGCTCAAACAAATCTTCAAAAAGTGCATCAATACAAGTGGATGAGCTTCCTATAGCAATTCCACTTGACTATCAAATATAAAAAAGGTATAACAAACTTTTATTATATATTTTCCACCATTATTATTGAATAGTTCTACTTTGTATTTTCTTGGGCCTTTTGCAAAGGGGGTTTCTACAGATGATTATATGCATCACAAAGATTTTGAAAAATTGTATTGGCATTTAAAGGAAGCTAATCATGATGATATTTTTTTCTCAAAATGATTTTTGTTTGGAAGATGGAGTACTTTTTAAGTGATTTTTTTTTTTGTGTTTCAAAAGAGAAGACACTAGTATTTTTTAGAGAAGCACATACTTCAAAGATAGCTAGTCATTTTGGAGTTACAAAAATAGTTTATTGCCTTTACGTGATCAAAATTTGTTTTAAGTTGCAAACTATGTAGTGTAAGCAACCCTACTAACTAGAAACTAAGATTTTATCATCCATTTCCAATTCCAACACACCTATGCAAGATAATTTTGATGGATTTTGTCAGTGGTTTTCCAATGACATAGAAAGGGTGTGACTATCTATTTGTTGTGGTTGATAATTTTAGAAAAAAAATGTCATAATCACATACAAGAAGATTTTGACAAGGATGCAATTGAACTTTTCTTTTCTAATGTTTGGGTTCACTTTTGGTTTGCCTTAATAATTTTAGGCCAATATTTCAAGTTCCTTGGCAAGTTTTGGTGTACATTATGGGATAAAATGGATACCCAATTAAAAGAGCGACTTCCCATCCACAAATAGATTAATAAAATAAAATAGTTATAAAACATTAGTACAACCACTATGTGGTTATAACATGAAGCATTCAAAGACTTGGGATGGGAATTTTGCATACAACATTTATTCAACCTAACCATGCATTCTTCAACAATTCTTTTGTCATTTCAAACATGTTATGACTTTCTATCTCCTAGGCCCATTAGATAGTTGAGTATCAATCATATGGGAAGGGTAAAGATGTTTTGACTCAAAGGTTGATAAGGTTGAAAATATTATTAAACATATCAAACAAGTGCAGCTCCAAGTGCAAGAAAACCTTAAATACAACCAAGAAAAGTACAAGTGAAGGCATGAACAACACCACACCAAGCACAAGTTCAAGGTGGATGATAGGGTTTGGTTGCATTTAAGTAGGGACAAGCTTGAAGGAGCAAGACAAAACATGAAACCATTGAGATAGGGGCCCTTTTTAGTTGTAGAACAAGTTAATAAAATGTTTTCTAACTTGGTTTTCCTCCATACATTAAAGTGTATTTTGTGGTTAATGTATAGAACTTAAAATTGCATGAGCCTTCAATGTTAGACAATGAAGAGATCATTTTGCAATCCTTTGAAAATTTCAGTCCAATTCCATTATAAGAGCTTGAACAAGATGTTGTCTAATAGAAGAAAGAAAGGTAAACATGCAACGGATTATATAAACATGGTTGGGGTGAAAGGGAAGCTCCCAACCAAGGAAAATTAATACCCTAAAGAGGACATTAGAAATAAATTTTGACATCTTATGAGTCCCTAAAGGAAAATAATTAGGGATGAGTGATATGAAAACTAGGTCTTGGCTACCATTGAAAGGTCAACTTTTCTCCATTTCAATCAAGGAATCCATTCTTGCAAATAAGTAAATTTTCATCAATCTTGGCACATTGAGGACTTGTATGCAAGGTTGTTGAAGACTCAAGGTGATCTAAATATCCCAAGGAAGAAGACAAACTTGCATGCAAATCTTAAAAACTTGATGTTTTCTAATTTTTCCAAGTTTGTCACTTACATAGGCAAAAAATATGAAAATACACCCCAACAAACATGTCTAAAGTGACAAACTATATTTTTTAGAACTAGCAAACTTGACACTATGCATGCAAAAGGAGGAATTTGAAAATTCCTATATGTCTATTTGCACTTCCAAGCATTTTTTTGCATGTCTTTAATCTTGGGAAATATGTGATCACTTATTTGAGCATGTTCTAGTGCCTACACACAATTTGGCACTCAACTTTTTCATTGTAAAAAAAGGTGCATTAGAAGACAACATTGGACCAAGTTTTTGGAGTAGAACGTGAGAGCTCTTGTAACTTGTTATTGAGCCTCATGGGTCTTGTTCAAACATTTTGTACATTGTATTGACTATAGGTGGAAGTTTCCCCTCTAACCAGAGTTTTCTTGCTTCTTAAGGTTTCTCCTAGTCCAAATTTTCATATGTAACTATCATGATTTTATCATTATTATTTTGATGTTTCCTTTTATTCTTGATGTTCAGATGCAATTGTATGACTCTCAAGTAGATGAGGATTGTAAATTTATATATTATTAAAAAGAGAGTAAAAAATAAACATTTTTTTATGTATAATTGAATATATTTTTCTTTTGTGATAATCTTGAGCAAATAAATCATCTTCAAAATATAACAATGTATGAAATGAATCACATCATATTGTACCATTTTTGACAAGATTAAGCTGAATTTCAAGTTCTTGAAAAAACCTCTCCCTTGGGTAAATATTCAATGCAGTTTAAGGAAAAAATGTAATTTAAATGCAGATGGTTTTTAGTCTTCATAAACAATTTGTTACAGTGATAAATTTGGTTTTCAGTCTTCATAAACCATTTGTTACAATGATAAATTTCATTTTCTTGGAAAAATCAAATTTGAAAATACTTAAAATTTTGCAAAACAACTATGGTCTAAAATACTAACTAAGTTGAAAGAATTGCAAGATGAGTATTATCTTTGAATCAATATGCAAGCGTGTATTCCATTGAAATTTTGATTTGTCCATTCAAGAGGGTGCCTCATGAAACACAATCACAGTCAATGTTTCATGGAAAATCTACAACTATCCTTTGCATATAGTTTGATTTTACCACAATGATATAATACAGTTTATAGTTTGGAAATAAATTTGGAAAATTTCAATGAAAAACTTGTTCATTTACCAGAATCAAAGAGGTTTTCCAATATTAGAAATTCCACCACAATCACACTTTGTTGGTTCTTTTAACACCCATTTGTAGCACTTATCGAACACAACTTTATCCATCAATTTGTTCATAAACACAATATTAAACTTTGCATCAATTGCATGGCATAAAAACGCTAAAGCTAAGGTCCTTAAATAACAATAAAAGCATATAGACCCTTCTTCATAATTGTAGAGATGAATTTCCATTATTCTAAGTGCTTTTCCACGTCCAAGTCCTCTAAATAGAGAAAGCCAGAAGATTTCACCATTTTTTCTCTATCATTCCCATTAAGAATGATAAACAAATTGTAGCTTTAAAGGCTTAAAAAGCTACTCTAGTCAGGTCTGAGATACTTATGTGCTATTAAGAAAATGGTTTGTATAACATGTACACTCCATTTTTGAAATAGTATACACTATAGAGAATGTGACATATACCCTCCACGAAACATCCTATATTCCCACGTGGCAACAACCTATCAATTTTCAATGGTTTTGATATTTGTGAACATCGAAATCCCAATCCACCCTACTATGATTGTAATCATTACTAGCTTATCCATCTTATTCAATAATCTATCTAAATAATGTCAAGAAATATCTATTATATTCCAATCATTATTTTAAAATTATGATTCAAAATATTTAAGTTTAATAATTTAATTAGAAGTTGAAATATTTTAATTTTATTTATATTATTATATGAAAATATATCATCAGGTAAGTTTTTTGTGACATTTAAATATTTTGAAATAATAAGAATATAAAATATTTTATATGTATAATTTGTTGTGTAATTTTAGAAAAGAAATTAATAATAGTCAAATGAAGAAGAATAAATTTAATTTACAAAAATTTATTAATTGTATTCAAATCATAAGTATATTTATAATAATGAATTTTTCCATCAATTTTATTTAATTTGTACAAATGCTAATTTATAGTAATGATTTTTTTACATTAGTTTATTTGATATTTAAGTAAATATAATTTTATTTTTACAAATACTAAATTTGATGCAGGAGCATCCAGTGGTGTAAGGGCAATCTTGCATCACCCAAAAATAGTTAAATTTCAAGTTTCTCGGTTTTTAATTTTTTTTACATTTTTGGATACCCTTTTCATCATAATGAAATTCCCAATTTACGGTTTTTATTTTCTATTCCTGGGTTGAAAGATATTGCAGCTTTAGTTTCCCAGATTTGCACCTGAAAATCTTCTGAGTTAGATTTGAGGCACTTAGAGTTCTCGGATTGGCCCTGAAACTTGCCAAAATTGGTACAGCAAATTTTGAGCGTGTTATTGACTTTGAGACCTTTCCAACTGTTCAAACGGTTCGCGAATCGGAGTCCCGGATCAAAAGTTATGGCCCCGGGAAGTTGGTGCACTTTCTAGAAGATACAATTGCAAATGTTCTTTTGAAATTTGAACTTCAAGTTGTTATTTTTGGCACCAAACAGCCTAAACTCAAATTTGAATGTTGTTTTGGCTCCAAACTAAAGAGGAGCTCTATTTATGGGTGGGTTTCTAATTTTTGGGTAGCTTTTTGGGGACAAGCTCGCATATTGCGAAAGAGTTATTATGTAGCTTTCCGTAACTTGCATGTGTTGTAGAACTTGGGGATTTGAGATCCTCTACATGTAAGAAGCTCCATTTTCTAAATAATAAAATTATTCTCTTGTTTGTGGGTTATTTTCTGTGTTTGGGCTGCGCCCTCATCAAGTGGTATCAGAACTGGTTTTCTTGAGCGTGTAGATAGATCGTCGATCGTGAGGCAGTTCACACCAGGAATGTGGTTGTGGGTCAAGGTCAAGAAAGATGCCTCCAAGAGTGATGCCTGGTAGGCGTGGTGGTGCCAGAGGTGGTCGAGGCGGAAGAAATGTTGGTGGAAGAGATGCACTGACAGCCCTCCAGAGATAGATTGATGCGTTTAAAGAGCAGTTGAGAAGAGGGTTAAACCCAAGGGAGGAAAGTGAGGATGAAGGAGAGGAAGAAGGTTCAGATGTAGAAGAGGAAGAAGAAGCAATTGATCAAGACCAAATGCGACTAATAAGGGCCATTTCAAAGATCGAGAAAAGACCTAGAGAGAAGTCCCCAGTTATTCTAGAAGTCTAAACCCGGAAGAGTTGATCGACTGGATCAACGAGCTAGAAGAATATTTGAGTATGAGGAAATAGAGGACCCAGATCAGGTTAAGTTTGCAAAAATAAAGTTGAAGGGTTGTGCCAGTATTTGGTGGAAAGAGGTCAAGTTGGAAAGAAATCGAAGAGGAAAAGGCAAGATCACCAGATGGGATTGCATGGTAGAGAAACTGAAGAAGCAATTCATACTAGTGGACTACGAGTTAGATCTGTTGAAGAAATTGCAACGGTTGAAGCAAGGAAGCAGATCTGTGAAAGAATATACTGAAGATTTTCACAAGATAATCATCAGAACAGGTCACACAGAGGCCAATAAGGAGAAGGTAGCCTGATATCTTAATGGGTTATGACCAAGCATTCAGGAGGAGTTAAGCCTAGTTAGAATGACCACCATTGAGGATGTGTATGAGTTTGCTCTAAAAGTGGAAGAGCAGCTGAACAAAAGATTTGATGGCAAGAAAAAAGGACAAGGAGGTCAAAGTAGAAGGGGCAGTGAAAGACCTTCAGGAAGATGAAATGATGATGAAAAGAAAAGTGAAGATGTGAGTACCATCTGAAGCCAAAGGAATGAAAACTTCTACCGCCCTCGTGATCAAAACAGTGGTGATCAAAGAGGTAGAGGATGAGGGAGATATGGACAAGGATCTGGAAGAGGTGGTTTCAGAGGAACATGTTTCCAATGTGGTGAAGAAGGGCATCAAGCCTATGAATGTCCACAACACCAAGGAAGGGCAGAAAAAAGGCCAAAAGGTCATGGAAGGGTTGCGCATGCAGATGAGGAGGCCCAATCTAAACATTCAAATGATGTTGAAAGGGGAGAATCCCTAGTGATTAGGAGAGCCTTAATGACTAAGGAAAAGGAACCAAAACAAAGGAAGAATTTGTTTTGCACAAGGTGCAAGTGTGAAGTAAAATGTTGTGATGTCATTATTGATGGTGGGAGCACTGATAATCTGGTGTCAGAGGAGATGGTCACAAAGTTGAAGCTGAAGAGGGAAAAGCACCCGCGTCCGTATCGAATTTCCTGGTTACAGAAAGACCACAAAGTTTTGGTCAATGAGCACTGCCTAGTAAAGTTCAAGATCTGGAGCTACCATGATGAGGTACTCTGTGATATCATCCCCATGGATGCATGTCACATGTTGTTGGGGAGGCCATGGCAGTTCAATAAGCGAGCTATACATGATGGCCATGCAAACACTTATTCCCTGACAAAGGATGGGGTTAGATCACAAGTTGAAACCCTTGGAGACCGAAGAAAAGGAATTATGAAGTAGTGCTGATTTTTTATGTAGATGGAAGAAAATTTTTTAGAAGGTATGGAAACATGAGCATGTGTTTTATGCATTGATTCCTAGAGTGAGTAAGG
>VDFB02179234.1:110820096-110902104 GCA_007258455.2 Sequoia sempervirens | reverse complement strand
GAGAGAGAAAGAGGTATAGAGGGATAGGTTGGATAGAGGAAATTAGAGATGGAAGGTGTGTAGAATAAAGAGAGAGAGAGAGAGATAGGGGAGAGAAGTTGGAGATGGAAAAAAATAGAGGGAGGGAGGGACCTATCTTTAATCCAATCCAAAAGAATTAGGAAGGTGTTATTCGTCCTTTTCAAAATCATATAGTATGATGTCACATCCTAGTCATAACCCATTTCTATTTCCTAGTTCTCTTCCAAATTCTCATTTCATTACCCATCCTTGATAACATATCTATATTAATAAATCTCCTTTTTCATTAAAAAAAAAAACACTAGATATTATCTATTTATCCATGACCAAATTAATAAAAAAAACCATTTTTCATAAAATCTCAAAAATCCACTCAATATTCCTTTGTAATCCCCTCATTGTGTCATCTTTACTTTTACCCTATGCACACCTATTTATCCAAAATAAATAAATAATTAATATGAGATAATTATCCCCACCCATTTGTAACCCCTTTGACTTTTCTTAGTGAATCAAGATTTCTCATTGTCTCTTATTTAATCTCAACCATTTATTGAGATTGAATCTCCATTATTGACATTATTATCTACAACTCTATAAATAAACTCCTTCATCCTTCATTTCTAGGCCTCTCAAATAATCATTTGAAAATAATATGATTTTGATTTGGGTAACCTACATTTCATCTAAGAGCATAGCCATGGTATCAAAATGGAGGTCCAAATTTTTTTATTTTTCTTTAAATTTCATTTTTGGTTTTTCTTTCATTATTTATTTATTTTGGATAAAAGGGAAGAAGCTTAAATATTATTAATAGTATAAAATTTTAAATATTACAAATATATAGCAAAAAAGCTTATTAAAATCTTATAGAAAGCTTACAAAATATAAAGATGATTAGGGGGCCAAAACAAAATTCCCCATATACCAAATGTTTATCGCATGGAGGCTAATACATAACAAAAGCCTCAAACCAAAAAGTGAGAAAACATAGAGAATTTTGGGAAAATGTGTCTCAACCTTACAATTACATATGGTAGTGTTGATAAATCTTCAACGGGGGGCACAGGGGTTCTCCCCTGTGAAGGGTCTAGGGGTATCATCCCCAAAGTGGGGGGTCTATGGGTCACATGCCCCTATGAGAGCTCGTGGGTAGCACCCTCGAAAGGAAAATTTTATTTATATTTCATTATTGTAAATCTAGATTGTTCATCATTAGGTCTTAGATCTCATAGTAGATATTTAATTAGCTTGACTTTCCGTAGAAGGAAAACATATTTTATGAGTGTGTTGTATTGCAGTTGTGTATTGTGACGTATTGTGAGAGTCTGATAATGGTCATGTTGCCTCTGGATCTCTGGTTGGTGATAATCTTGTGAGAAGATTACTCTACAAGTATATTGTAATCTTTGTGATTTTTGATTAATATATTGGGAAATCTTTGGAGTGGGATTTTTCTCCTGAAAGGGTTTTCCCCACGTAAATCAATATGTTGTGGTATGAATGATATTTATGTTTATTTTTGTTTAAGTTTATGTAATTTTTATTTATTCAAGGGGTAAATTCTTTTGACCGGAACTATGAACCGAAATACAACCATTCAACAATATCACCCCAATGGGGTTTGAACCTTGGTGGCAAGAACAACATTGTCACCTATAAACCATCACACCATGCTAATACTGGCTTATGTAATTGTTAAAGATCTATAAAGTTTTGCATTATCCTCCTCTCAAGATTAGTGCAGGAAGATGTTCTGCTAACTTAGCTTCCTTACAAATGGTATCAAAGTCATATCACCTTTGGTTTCAGTTGTGGGGTATGTGTAGGGTATGTAGCTGACGACTTTTTTTTACCCAAAATTGATGAAATGAAAAGGGTTTTTAAAGGAGATTCTCATCTTTCCACTAATATATAAATTTTTATTTACTTTGAATTTAATAAATAATTATTATTCATTTTCTATTTGAATTATGACTAAAGTCTTGATTGATAGGCTGATTGAAAAACATCTATAGTTTTCAAACGGTATCACTTTTTGAATCCAAAAAATACATCACATTCTATGCTTCTCATACTATAGTATTAAAAATAAATGAATTTCATGAAGTTTGACCAAGTTAAGTTGGTCGGGACATACGAAGTTTTATATTTTAAAAGTTGTAATAAAAAATTCATAATTAATTATTCACTTGGAAAAATTACAAAAAAAAATATGCATCACATCAAGACATGAGTCCTCTACTTATATCTAAAATCTTATAAAAAATATTATCATTTTATTGTGGTTAGGGTGGTCAGATAGACACCTACTTATTTTTTCCTTGAAATTTAAGTGCTACTGCATTGAAATTTCAAATTTTTACCAAATAGATTTTTTTCTTAGAAAAATAAACCTAGTAGTTTAGAAACTATAATCATTTTCCTACATATTATATTCTTACATATTTTTGAAATAATATAGATAACTTATTCAAATTTTTACGTCAAGTTGCCTAACTCTGATTTTTGTAAATTTTTTGCCACTTAAGGGCCTATTTTTTCCATGATGATTCTGCATATACCCATAAGTATGACATACCCTCTTATGAGTTAAATTTAGATTACAACAATGAGGTCATTAAGAAATATATTAATCATCAAACCATTGACACAATCCTTAATATTAAACATTACCTATTGGTGAGGATGGTACTGTTGACAATCATAACAATCATACTTGTTCTCTCAATACGTATCCTATTAGTGATGATGGTATCTTGGTGAAAGAAGATACAAGCATCAAGGGTCTTTATTGTCTCTCTCCTCATTCCCCTTTGGAAGATATTGGAAAACAAGAAGATGAGATTATAGAAACATTTCTAAACATCACTTTTCCTAATCTCCATGCATGCCTTGCTTGTGAGAATGTTTTAGCAAACAAGGATGATATCATAGATAGCCATGGCACTCAAAATTGTCTTTCTCCTAATATTCCTCCTTGATGCAAAGAGGATAGGTTGGTGTTAGAAGATATACCTATAAAGAGTCATGAAATCTTGTCCCTCCCTTCCCTAATGCTCCTACCATTCAGGAAGATCTATTTGGTAAGCATGAACATCATAGTTGTCCTTCTCTTGATGCCTCCCCTACTTGTGATGCAGTTGTGTTACAAAATTTAACCATGGATGAACATATTACAAGCTCTCCTACTAGGGTAGATAATATGGCACAAGAGAATGAGACCTTAGAGAAAAATGACAATCACATGGAGCCTTCCCCTAATCTCCCCACTATCGATAAACATGAAAATCCAACCATTGATAACTCCATTATTTGTGATGAAGTTTTAGAAGAACCAACCTTTGAATATCATGAACATCTAGTTAGTCGTTCTCCTAAAAAATATCCTTCTAGGGAGGATCTAATGGTGCAACAAAAGGATAACATTGACAATAATGATACAGTGTCCTTAGAAGAAGATAAAGAGGCAACATTAGAATCTCACTCGCTAAGGGATGTTAATATTATTCAACCTAAACTCATCCTTTACCCCCCTTCACACAAACCTCAAACTCAAAACAAGTATGAACTTATCCTTTACCCACTTAAGAATAATGTGTTGCAACATCCGAGTCATAATACTGTTGCTCATACATATAACACTAGAAACAATCTACAACCACAACAACCAACCCTGACACCCTTACCTTTTCCTAATACCATATTGCCTAGTTCTCCTCATTTTCATTCAAATAGTGGGAAAGAGTATGATCTTATTAAAAAACTTAAGAATACTCCTACAAAGATATCTCTATGGGACCTGATTCAAAATTCACCTAATTATCACACTATGCTCCAAATTGCCTTGCAAAAGGTCCTATCCCTTCTAATGTGTTATCAAATGATATTGCAGCCATGATTCAAGGAATAAATGCTTACATTGTTTTCCACCAAAGTGAACTCTCCCCTTTGGAAGTACAAAAACAAAATGATGCTTTCATGATCATAGCTCAATACAATAGGATAGGGATAAAGCGAAGCCTTGTTGATAATGGCTTAGCCCTTAATGTGTGTAGCGTAAACCTCTTGGATAGGTTTCATGTGGATAAATAAAAAATTCAACTAGACTCTTTATCTATTAAGGGGTTTGACAATGTAGGAAAACAACCACTTGGTATGATCACTTTACCTATTACTATTGGGAAGGCCACATTGGAAACATCAATCCATGTTATGTTAAATGATCTCTCATATAATCTTATCTTAGGAAGACCATGGATTCATGTAATGAATGGGGTTCCTTCTACTCTTCATCATAAAATGAAATATATTTACAACAACAAAGTTTCCACACTCAAAGCTAACCCCGACCCAAACATTTGTTTAAAAATTGAGAAAATCAAGGAAAATCCTTTAGCAATATTGACACCAACTACACAAGTAGAAGTCATACAACAAAAAGAGAAAGAAAAACACATTGAGGAAGTCATGAAGCTATTAGAAGATGATTGGGGTTCCTCAGATTTCACACCAACATTCATGGGAGAATACAATCTTGATCATAAACAAAGACTCTAAAAAGGGAAAAGAAACTATGGTGATGTCAATATAAAATTTGGATGACCCTTCAAAAGCATCCACCTCAACCACTCTAGAAGAAAAAGAGAATTACATGACAAAATTTGATGAACTTAATCATAAACAACCACCGAATCCAAAAGAGATGAAAAAGCTTTATGAAAAAGGTTATGAGCTTATGAAACAACTTTGGTATAGTAGAAAAGAATGTGGTGCTAAAGAACAAGGTATCTGTGTCCCTATAGAGCCTAACACACAAGAAACGACTCATGTCTTGTTTATTGTCCTTTGATAGAAATAAAAAACCTTTACTCAAATATCAACACTCTTACAAAAGATTCCTCTAAGATGACTTTAACAGTAATGCATCCTGAATTGATAGACACTAGTGGTCTTGGTTGTTTTCCTTTGCAAGAAATGAAACAAACAAATAAATGTTCTCCTTGATTAATAATGTCAATGCCATCTCGTGAAACACTAATGATTTGAATTTGTTAGATTTTACACCCTTCTGTAAAGGAAAGAACAAAATCTCACAATCTAAAGAGTCTTGCATAGGTATGGCATATTGTACTAATCATCAAATATCTTTTCCACAAACTATAGGAACACCTTCTATCGTTGATCAAGAGGGTATCTTGTCAAGACTCCTCCAAGATCACTTGATATCTCTCCCTCCAAGAACTTGAAATAAATTTTATTACAAGACTTCATTTTGTGCATATCATAGAGTTCATGGTCATGATACTAATTAACATAAGGCTTTACTTGTAAAAAAATTCAAAATCTTCAAGAGTGTGGTGCTCTTCCTTGTGTTGAAGCACCTAATTCCTCTAACTAATACTTACACTCATCCTATTTGACTCATCCTTGTCCTACACTAAGTGGGGGCAAGGGGTTAGTTATCCTCCTCCTCATATGTCACTTATAGTTGTCTCTTTTGGCTAGTTGACCACCTTTCATGTACATCTAAGAGCAAGCTTGGGATGTGGATGACATTCCTTAAGTTGACTCACATGTGATATACTTATTCATGATGTAGCTTATCAAAAACATATGACTTGGCATAGTTCTTTCTGAATAAGCTAAAGTCCTGATTGATAGGCTAATTGAAAAAAATCTATAGCTTTCAAATGGTATCACATTTTTGAATATGAAACATGCATCACATTCTATGCTTCACATACTATAGGATTAAAAAAAATGAATTTCATGAAGTTTTGACCAAGTTAAGGTGGTCAAACATACAAGTTTTTATATTTTTTAAAAGTTGTAAAAAAAATTCATAATTAATTATTTACTTGGAAAAAATTACAAAAAAATATGCAGCACATCGGGATGTGAGTTCTCTACTTATATCTAAAATATTATAAAAAAACTATTATCATTTTATTGATTTTTGAAATAATATAGATAAATTATTCAAATTTTTACATCAAGTTGCCTAACTCTAATTTTTCTAATTTTTTCGCCACTTAAGGGCCTATTTTTTCCATGATGATCTTGCAAAAACCTTGTGGGATGTTGGTTTTTTGAACTAATCTAAATTTTCTTGGGAGCTTGTGTAAAAGACACTTTGTGATCATGTTATAGGAATTTTTAGATAGCAAGTTCATCAAGAAGAATAGAGGTGGATAAAAATTTTGGAAATAATTTTGAAATGTGGAAGCTAAAGATGGAGGATTTCTTGATAGATCGATATTTTTGGGATGTTGTTGACAAGAATGTTTCAAGGACTATAGATGCTACTTTGGCTACTCAATATGATGTTATGGACTTTAAAGACAAGGTTCTAATTAGATTGTGCATGGCAGACTCTATTTTAATCAATGTCCATGAAGAGACCTCTACACATAAACTATGAAAGAAACTTGGTGTGATATAAGAGGGATCTATTGCACACAGGTCCCTTTATTCTCAAGAGATCACCAGGGAATGAACTACCCTTATACACCTCAATATAAGCAAGTCGATGAAAATCTAGGAGAATTATACCTTACGTTGTGTTTTAGAGAAAGTTGTTTCAGATCCTGAGAGAGTGAAACCTCGAGATTCCTACCTCGGATGAGCAAGATCTCTACCAAAAGATAGTCGGTTGATTTTACCTGGTACTCCAGTGCGACGCGTTGTTGTATAAATGATGTGCTGGTGTCCTAAGCAACATAGGGCTCAGGAGCTCTAGCGGGCAGAACCAGGTTTCACTTCTAAGCTCAAGTTTAGAATGTACTGAGTGAAATAAATGAACAAGAAGCCAAAAAACTATAATAAGCACAAGGGGACTTAGAGAGAGCTTACCTTTTTTCCAACCATTCAACTCTTCACTCCAAGCTCCTCTTCGCACTTACACACAAAAGAACAAGGGGAAAATGTTGGGATTGTATAGAGGCCTACCTCAGTCAAACCCCCATTTTGGTGTTCCCACCTCCATGGATAGCCAAGTTGGAAAGGAGTGTAAAAGCATGTGGTGAAAGAAAAAACTGCTTAGGAGTAGAACCCACACCACGAGATAGTAAATGGACAAGTAAAGAAGGAAAGTGAAAGAGAGAGAGAGAGAGTTACCCATGGGTTAAGACCCTCTCTGGAGCACACATACGCATTATTGAGTGCTTGCTTGAGAGTTGTTGCTGGTGGAGGGACCTTAGTCTGGTATGGCTTCACTTGTGAGAGTGTTTTTATCAAGGAATGAAGAGAACTCAAGACTGCAGTAAATAACAAGAGCAATTGAATGAATGACTTCCAACCCCAAATGAGAGCAAGAGAGGGGTTTTTAATGCATGTAAGGGCAGAAAAGAGTTGTTTCATTCAAAACCTAAATACTAGGACATGTGTCGAGAGAGTCAGGATTCTAGATTCCCTATTTCAAACTCAAAAAATTGTTAGGATGCTAGTGCGTCACGCAGGCATCTAGAGCCTAGATTTTTGGGAAACATGTCATCAATCTTTTGTTGCTCTACCATAGGTTTGCATGGAGTCAGAATTACAAAATTCTGACTCATGGTATTTTCATCATTAATTGCTTAGGGTGTCATGCTAGGTAGAAATGAAAGAATGTAGAATTTCCCCTAGCTGCAATTATGCGACATTACATTTTGCCCCAACTTTAGTTGGCTCAATTTTGGAAAAAATCAACCTCACTAAAGTAGATAAGAAAAATTTCACCTAAATTTTGAATTTTACTTATTTACATGACAAGAAAAAGGGGCCATAGAGGCCACCAAAGTTGAGCTAACCAATACCAAAGGTGCCCCCAAAACCTAAGCTCAACAAACAGTGACGAAGTAGTCATGAAACTTTGCTGAAGAATTTAACCTGTAAAACTCAAAATTTGGGTCAGCCTCAAAAAATCTGAAGAAGCTACAATGAACAAAAGAATGATCAAGAAAAAGTCGTCGATTCAGAGGAAAAATATGATCAAGAGATGACCTTATTCCCCCTCTTGAGTTTTCCCCCAACTTGGTGGGGTAAATTCAAGAGAAATTGGGAAGCCACAAACTCTAGGAAAAAATGGGCCCCAAGGGGCCTATATTTAACTAGGTGGTCCCCCAAAAGGGTCATTTTCACTATTGATTGCAAGAAAATTGCGAGAAAATTCAGCAAAATTCCTAGTAGGAGGGAGTACAAGGTGTTGAGGTTGGAGCAGTTATGTTAGGACATTGTTGAGGCTCATGAGGTGGACCAGGTAGGCCTCTAAGCCTTGTTCATTATGGATTTTAGCTCATTTTTAGTACTTTTTGTGTCACCAAAAAATGTATAGTTGACATTTTTATGGTCACTAGAGTCTCTCTTATGCACTTTCACTTAATATTTCCTAGATTTAATGTTGTTATATGGCCAACACATTCACATTAGGTCTTGGACCCTTGTGAATCATTAAGACTTCTAAGATGTCTTGTAAAGGTGTTGTGAAGTGTAGTAACCCACTTTCACACTTTTCTAGGACCCTTTCATTATAATTCATGTTAATAACCCCTTTTATCACTTACCAAGTCTTATTTCAAAGTTTGGTAAAGTGTTGTAACCCACTTTCACACTTTTCTAGATTTGTCATCACTAATTAGACCATTTCTCATGTTTAAATGACCCCCTAATATAGTTTCTGACCCCCCTTAAGTGTGTTTTTGAGGATATTCCCATTGGACAACATTTAATGCCTTGTAATTCCTAACACCCACTTAATTTTCTTAAGTGGGACTAAGTCACCAATAGGGGTGACTTAGTCCTTTTTGGCACAAAACTCAAAATTATTTCAAATTTCTAGTGGGATTTTTTTCTCTAACCCTTGAAGTCGGCCTGTGATGTGTTATTTTTAGGAAATTTAGGAAAACCAAGTATAAATAAGGGTTTTTCCTCTCATTTTAAGACCTTTTCATTCAAGCATTCACTCAAGCAATTAACTTAATCATTCTCAAGCATTCAAGCACTCTAAGCATAATCAAGTCATCCATTGGAGCACTTCATTACATATCTTCAGATTTCTACATCAAGGGTTTGTTAAGTTTGTGACATTGCATGTTGTTTATTTATAATTCTCTTCATATCTCATTTCATTTCATAGGTTTTGATTACCAAAGTGGGGTTTGACCAAGGAAAATCCCTATACTCTAACCCTTAACCATACTTCCCTCTTTGCATGTGTGTTTGCAGAATTTGTAGGAAGATTTGTCAAAGAAATAAGTGTTGAAAAGTGGTCAAGAAGTCATCAAAGCTATTCAAGTCAACATAACCCTAATTCACACTTGGAGACTCTTTTTACCCTATTTTCTATAGAATTAAGATCGAACACCTGTTAGAAAAGCAAGTGCAGACCTGAAGCTACAAGATCCTATTTCAAGATTTCCAAAATGTGCAGGTGGACTAAGTCACCACCAATGGTGAATTAGTCCCACTACTAGACCTGAAAAGTGGTTTCTACATTTTTTGCATACCCATTTGGGGTATGTGCAGGATCATCATGGAAAAAACAGGCCCTTAAGTGGCAAAAAATTCAAAAAAATTAGAGTTAGGCAAGTTGATGTAAAAATTTGAATAAGTTATCTATATTATTTCAAAAATATGTAAGAATAGAATCTATAGTAAATTGAATGTAGTTTCTAAACTACTAGGTTTATTTAAAAATAAAAAATCTATTTGGTGAAATTTTGAAATTTCAATGCGGTACTTAAATTTCGTGATAAAATAAGTAGGTGTCTATCCGACAACCCTAACCACAATAAAATGATCATATTTTTTTATAAGATTTTAGATATAAGTAGAGGACTCGTGTCCCAATGTGATGCATATTTTTTTGTAATTTTTTTCCAACTAAATAATTAATTATGAATTTTTTATTACAAATTTTAAAAAATATAAAAAACTTGTATGTTTAACCACCTTAACTTGGTCAAAACTTCATGAAATTCAATTTTTCTTTTTTTTAATCCTATAGTATGCAAAGCATAGAATGTGACACATGTTTTAGATTCAAAAAATGTGATATCATTTGAGAGCTATAATTTTTTTTCAATCAACCTATCAATTAGGACTTTAGTCGTATTTCAAATAGAAAATGAATAATAATTATTTATTAAATTCAAAGTAAAGCATAATTTATATTGATGGAAAGTTGAGAATCTCCTTTAAAAACCCTTTTTGTTTTATCAATTTTTGGTAAAGAAAATGTCATTAGCCACATACCCTACACATACCCATCATATCACCACTTTTTGGCCCATCATGATCCTACACATACCCTTTGGTAGATTCTTGTTCTGACAAGTTTTTCCCGAAACTAGGACTAGGTCACCCAGCTTGGTGTAAGTGTCCTAGTCAACATTTTAAGTCAAGTTTTTAGGATTCCAGAATCTCTCCACATTAGATTTCAGATTCTAGGTGTACCTCTTCAGTTTTGTTTAATTATTTCATTATTTACTTGCATTTTTAGGTATTTTTGCATATCGTAGTGTGTTTTCCAGCACTTCACATTTCTTAGGTTTTGCATCATTGAATCATTTTCTTGTCAGATCAGTGCATTAATACATCATAATTAGACATATTACATTCCATTGACATTAATATTGAGTGTAGATATTTTCATTTTGGACCCCATCCTTTCTCCTTTTAGGTGAAAAACCTTAGAAGGATCTTAAAGCAGTTGGGCAATCCAAAATAATTGTCTACACTTTTCTAGGTGGTGAGGTGTGCATGTGTCCTTTTTTTGTGCCTACATCCAAAATCTGCACTATCATCTAGCATCTACGCCTGGGTCCCAACTCCACACTATCATCTCAAGGACATGTTGGCATCCTTGAGGTGGAAATGGCAGTCAAGGACGCATGCGCGGCACACAAACATATGCACGATGCACATAGGTCTTAAGTAATTTTTTTCCTTCAAAATGAAATTCAATGTTTTGACTTAGAATTTTTTTCACTTTTTGCACGAGTACTTAGAGATTCAGGAGCATCTAGGAGGGCAAACATTCTAACTTTTTCACAAGTAGCGAGACCATCTATCTGATGACAAGGTCACACAGCTCGAGCAGGTTGATCTCTGGCATGTATTCACCATGTCTAAGATGAGATATCATGAGAGGATGCTTACAACCCTAATGGAGTGGTGGGATTCCACTACATCATCTTTCCAACTGTCATGTGGGGAGATTACCATCACGCTTGAGGATGTCTATCAAATCCTTGGCCTACCCATCCACAGACTATAGGTGGCTCTAGATGATACACGATCAGTGCGAGAGTGGAGGGAGGGTGTCCTCTACTACTTAGGGAGGACATATGGTAGCGACAACACGAGCCATATTTACACGCACTGGTATGACCATGCAAGGACCACTGCACCATTGCTACACTGGGTGATGGTCGTGACCATGGATTTCTAGATCACGATAGATAGGTGAGGCTCACACCCACATAGGGGCCTCATCCATACTATTAGAGAGATGGTTGAGCATCGTACTATTTTTTCCTAGGGGCATAGTATGTTGGCATACCTCTACTAGGATCTAGGCCTGTACATGCATTATGAGTACCATAGCCTTACTGCATGCACACTTTTGCAAGTGTGGGCTCTTTCCCACATCATGTACACCTGACTAGTCAGTTTTCCCCAGCAACGGCTGTATCAAGTCCCCATGGCCTACTAGTATGATATGATGGGCCAGTGGAGATTTGGTGACCTATAGTTTTAGCAGTTATAGTTTGATACAATTGTAGTAGATGAGGTTTGGTGGAGACCCTACCAATTTTTCTGATGGATAGATGATGGTAGGTACCTAAGGAACTTGTAGGGAGATTGTTTTTTGATAGGCCACCAAGATTACATCATAGTACCTTATTACTAGATTCAAGTCATGCAACAACATGACCATCCCTAGACTATCCCACTAGATGTGCCAACCTATATTAGGGCCTACAGGACTATGGTGAGGGTCAGGGATTGCCCTCGCCCCACTATTACTGATATTGTCCCCTATGATGATTATGAGTCTAATCATGATTAGCCACCCATAGTGGTGGAAAATAATGTTAGGGTAGCCATTGATTTTATGTGGTGGTGGAAGAGGCACCATCCTGCTCCTATTTTTGGTAAGGGTGCCCCGAGAGGGGATCCTGGGTCATAGGAGGATTTTCCTCCCCAACCCCTACATGATAGATGGAGAGGGTGCCAATAGGCCATCAAGGAGGAGGAGAGGGCACAAGAGGAGATGAAAACACTAGCAAGACCAAGGCAATAGAGGAGATCAGACCCCCTGTAGCTACCCTTATTTCTTTGGAACCAACAGCTCCTACTTTCCCAGTGTCAGTAGCCTTAGCGCCACCAAGAGTAGCCACCAATGCCGGTGTTGCGGGTCCCAGCACTTCCCCTCACCTTGATCCTACATGGTAGCTAGGGGTTCGAAGCATACATAGTGCATTGTTTATGTTTTCATTTTTTTGGTTTTTCTATTTACTACATATATACATTCCATGTGATACTGATTCCTTTGTTTTTCTCAGTGGTTGCAGAGGATGCACAGGGATGGACTAGGCTAATGGCTCAATGCATTTCAAAGGTTTCCCCTAACATTTTGATCTAGGGAACAGTTCTCAAGGCTTTCCAACCAGTATATGCAGGATGACATACCCCCACTTTCAAGTTGGTACCACACCTGAAGATTGCCTATGAGGAGCGGGGTGTGGAGATTGTGCAACTTACAATGGAGATGACAATTGTTGGGGGACAACGAGACTATCTATCGGGTAAGCTATGAATGGTACTTGATGAGTGAGATGCAATAGTGAGGAGGGATGACACTACTAAGCAATCCCATGACACCCTCCAGAGTTGTCTCGATGACCTCAGTGGGAAACTGGTAGCTGTGACCCTGACATAGGTTGAACGGCTATGGGATGAGGTGAGGTAGGCAAAGACGACCATAGCCTCTTGTAGGGAGAGATCAGAGGGATGTAGGTAGCTTTTTCTATATCACACACACATTTATCCGATTCCATGACCACCATATAGCTTTTTATAGCAGTGGCCTGATACATGTACATGACATTTGACACACATACACACACATATATATCTATATCTATATCTCTATATATATGGACATATCGGTTTTGATATCATGACTTTATTTATGTGTATTCTTTTTACTTTCATGTATGTTTATGCTATGGACGTCATATGCTTATATGGATGTATGTTTACATTAGATGCTAATATGATTTAATAAACACATGCATGGTTGCATGTAAAATTAAATACAATGATGATCTAATTGCCTTAAAAGATGTAATGAGATGTACGAATACATAACGTAGTGAAACACATGCATGTATCACACACACACACACGTGGTCATATCATAACACAAAAAATTTCATGATGTGTTAATGAATAATGTCAATATATGTAGTGCTACTACCCTTCCATAGAGAGAACACATGAATGACACATAGAACACTACGCATAGTATCGACGAAGATGCATCACATTAACAGGCTCTTTTAAAGGTGTTCCATCCATATACGATAATCCATAGGCACCTGAACCATACACAAAGATCAGGGTATGTGCAGGATCATCATGGAAAAAATAGGCCCTTAAGTGGCAAAAAATTCAAAAAAATCAGAGTTAGGCAACTTGACGTAAAAATTTGAATAAGTTATCTATGTTATTTCAAAAATATGTAAGAATAGAATTTTTAGAAAATTGAATGTAGTTTCTAAACTACTAGGTTTGTTTTTATAATATATATATATATATATATATATATTTGGTGAAAATTTGAAATTTCAATGCTGGTACTTTAAATTTTAGGGAAAAATAAGAAGTAGGTGTCTATCTGACCAACCTAACCACAATAAAATGATAATATTTTTTTATAATATTTTAGATATAAGCATAGGACTCATGCCCTAATGTGATGCATATTTTTTTATAATTTTTTTCCATGTAAATAATTAATTATGAATTTTTTATTACAATTTTTGAAAAAAATATAAAAACTTGTATGTCTGACCACCTTAACTTGGTAAAAAATTCATGAAATTCAATTTTTCTTTTTTTAATCCTATAGTATGCAAAGCATAGAATGTGGCACATGTTTTGGATTCAAAAAATGTGATACTGTTTAAAAGCTATAGATGTTTTTCAATCAACCTATCAATCAGGACTTTAGTCATAATTTGAATAGAAAATGAATAATAATTACTTATTAAATTCAAAGTAAAGCATAAATTATATATTGGTGGAAAGCTAAGAATCTCCTTTAAAAACCCTTTTTGTTTCATCAATTTTTGGTAAAAAAATAGTCATCAGCCACATACCCATCATATTGCCACTTTTTGGCCCATCATGATCCTGCACATACCCATCACAATGTAAGGGCCTAACTAGTTAGGGCTGAATTTCCCTCTCTGATCAGGTGATGCATTTACATTTCGTTGGTTTTCATGGAGAACCAGGTCACCTAGCTTAAAGGTCCTAGGAAGCACACTCTGATTATATTGTCTTGATAACAATCATTGATAAGCTTTAAGATGATCAAGGACTTGTAAATAATGCTCGCCGAGCATCTCTAGTTGATGCAAATTATTAACTTGGTAAGTTTCATCATCAATTAACCCTTTAAGGGAAACCTGTAAGGATGAAATTTCCAACTCCAAAGGTATGATTGCTTTGGCACCATACATGAGGTTGTAAGGCGTTTCGATCACTATAGGGACACGCGTGCGATAGGCCCACAAAGAATATGTTAATTGAATATGCCAACCCTTAGCATGTTTATTGACTATTTTATAGAGAATGAGCTCAAGAGTTTTGTTAGACATTTTTTTTTTACCATTGGACTGTGGATAATATGGTGTAGAGAACCTATGTTGTATATGAAATTTCTCCAAGAACTTCTTGACTTCCTTGTTTTTGAATGGTGTACCATTATCAAAAACAAGTGTAGTAGGAAATCCAAAATAAGAAATGATTTATTTCATGAGGAAACTACAGATGGCTTCAGCATTTTTGGATCAGAGTGGATTAGCTTCGACCAATTTTGTGAAGTAATTGGTAGTGGTAATAATAAAGGTATATCCCTTGGAAGAAGGAGGTGATATCTTTCTGATAATATCCAATCCCCATTTTGCAAATGGCCAAGGAGAGGTTTGTTTTTGTAACTCTTGAGTAGGTGCATGAATAACATGGCTATGTTGTTGACATTGAAGGCACTTTTTAATGAAATCAAAGGAATCCTATTCCATTTTTTTTCCAATAGTACCCCATGTGTATTAACCTCCTATCTAGGGATGTACCATAAAAATGTCCATCCCCGAAGCCCGAATGTGTATTTTTGCTTTAGTGAGACACCTAAGAAGCAATCCATTATATGATTTTCATATACGAGTGCGATCTTTTTTTGTCGCATCATCGGGAAAGTTTCTAGTCTTTAAGTAGGTGTAGATACTAGAAAACCATTCTCCCGAGTCTGTGTGAGAACATACCAGAAACTTAGATTTAGGTTGATCAGAAACCACAGGGGTTCTCAAGACCTGAACTACAAAGTGGTATTCTTTTGTATCCCCTTCTGAAGGCACCAAGGAAGTAGCACTCACCATGGCATCAACATGTCTATTTTCTCTCCTAGGGACTATTTATTGTGAAAGAGGAAAATTGCTTAAGCAAAGACAAAGCAAGATCTTAGTACTAGGACAACTTACTTAATTTAGCTTGATAGGTTACTGTAATATGATTCATAATAAGTTTAGAATTTCCTAGTATACAAAGATGTTTGATTCTTAATGTAATCATGACATGCAAGCCAACGATAATGGCTTCATACTCGGCGATGTTATTGGTGCAAGGAAAATATAGTAAAAAAGATAGAGGGACCAGTTTACCTTCAGGGGATATCAAGACCACACCCGCTCCATAATTAGTCTAACACCTCAATCCTTCAAAATACATCTTCCATTCAAGGTCATAGTTAATTGTGAAAATATTTTTGTCAGGGAACAAATACAACCCAAGGAAGGAGTGAGATGAAGGAGCATCCGCCAATTGATCGGAAACCGCCTGACCCTTTATTGATTTTTGAGTAACAAACTTTATATCAAACTTAGAAAGCAACATAACCCACTTCGCTAATCTCCCAACAAGGTCAGTGCTAGAGAACAAATGCTTCAAAAGATCTGGTTTTACTATGAAATGTGTTTTGGCATGGAGAAGTTAGTGCCTCAACTTCTGTGTAGTGAATACAAGAGCGAGGCATTGCTTCTCCATTGAGGAATAATGAGTTTCATAATAAACTAGAAGACGACTGATGTAGTAGACCACTCTTTCTTTACCCACATCATCATATTAAGCTAGTAAAGCTACCAAAGCATATGGTGATGCAAAAAGGGTTTATATTGCATAGACGACATCAATACGGGAGGATTGGCCAAGTAAGCTTTGATTCTTTCAAAGGCTTTCTAACACTCCTCATCCCATATGAAGCATACACCATTTTTCAATAAAAGAGTGAAAGGAAGGGTACAATTAGCCAACTGAGATATAAATCTACGAATCACCTAAATCTTCCCATGTAAACTTTGCAACTTAGTGATATTTCTTGGTGGAGGCATGTTAACGATAGCATCAATCATATTTGTGTCAACTTCAATTCTATGGTGAGAGACTATGAACCCAAAAATCTTGTTGACATCTATGCCGAAGACACACTTATGGGGATTAAGTCTCATTTTTTAGATTCAATGCCTTTCAAATATAGGATGAAGGTTCTTCACATGGTCTTGATGAGTTATTGATTTTTCCAAGATGTCATAAACATAGTCCTCTAAGATCTTATGAATAAAATCATGAAATATCAGGGTCATTGCCTACTGGTAAGTCACTCCTATGTTTGTAAAATGAAAAGGAATGACCACATAACTGAAAGTACCCCAAGGGGTAGTGAAGGTTGTCTTGTATTGATCATGTAGGCTAATACATATTTGATTGTAACCTGAGAAGCCATCCATAAAAGACAACAATGCATGGCCTGCAGTTGAGTCCACAATCATATCTATATTAGGTAATGGAAAATCATCCTTAAGAGAAGCCTTATTAAGATCTTGAAAGTCAATACATATGTGATTATGACTGTTAGGCTTATTAACGATAACTATATTCAAAATCCAAGGGGAGTAGTCAATCATACGAATAAAGCCTACTTTCAATAACTTCTTTATCTCAGTCTTGACCATTAACGCCACCCTGGGATTGATCTTTTGGATTTTTTGCTTAACTGGCTTGGCGTCAGGACATAGGATGATATTGTGAACCACTATGGACTCATCAATACCAGGCATATCCTCATACATCCAAGCAAAGATATCAAGATGAGAATGCAAGAGATTGGAGTGTTCATCTACTTCCTCTAAAGAGAGACACTTCTTGATCTTGATTACTTTTTCTAAAGATTAGGATCCATAGAAACTTCCATAGTATCTCCTTTAAGGAGATAACTATGGTCTTCTGGATGAGATATTGGGATGTCATCATTGACATTAGATAGAGGATCATCCTCATCAACATCCAAAATAGATTCTCCAAAGTATGCTTGTTTGTGCAAGTGATACGAGAATCATTTCTTGTGGTGATAAGGAGGCAATGGGGAATAGGCTCCTAGAAACTCCTCTAGTGCTTCATCCAAAGAGAAGACATCTAAAGGGACCTCCTCAGCTTGCCTCCTTTCTTCTATCAATTCAAGATGAACCAAGCTCAATGGCTTGGCTGAAATCATAGTAACACTCCACCAAGGTTTTTGCTTAGACTATTCAATAGAGCATCCCAAACCCAAATAGCACTCTCATGGCTTAAACTAGATAAGGACTTGAATTCCTTGCTTGATACGTCACAGGCCTTTCTACCCATAGCCATATCAAGAGGCAAGCTCATATCTAAACCCATAATGAGTTTGCAAAACTTCAGGAGGTGGTGGCTCCACGTAGAGCATTTCATTCCACTAATGGATGTTGAATGTCTCTATAGGAGCACTCCCACCTTCTTTACTAGGTTTGAAAACATTGACCTCCTTTTCAAGAGCGAGATTTCTCTTTTGGGGAGAGGAAGGAGCAGTCTCCTGAACATGATCGCACTTCTCTTCCTGAGTGAGAGTGGCATCTACCTTTGTGTTGACAATACCTGGGAATTCTATACCAAATAGGCTCACCTTGTACTCCACAATGAAGAATTTAGAGAAATCCAAGGAACCTCAATCATTTCCAAGGAAACAATTCAATTGAGAAGATGAAGGGGAAGAGGAGGGAGACTTGGGATTTTCTACTTTAGGCGGTTCATTTTTGTTGACACTCACTCCAAGAATGACTTCCACAAAGGGTATCAATGAGGAACATGCCATAGAATCAGTGGTTAAGGATGGAATACAATTCTTAAGATTGGGTACAACTGAAGCATGACCAGTAGCCGCTAGCTCGCAAAGGTGAACAACTTCAAGATCTACATGAACAATAACCACCTTATTGTTTGCAACAAACTTCAAAGAACGGTGTAAAGTAGAAATCACAACACCCATAGCATGAATCCAAGGTCTCCCCAAGAGAAGATTGTATGGTAATGAGATGGGCATCACATAAACCAATGTAGAAAATGTAATGGGACCTATCTGCAAAGGCAGTATTATCATACCCAGAGCTTTGCAGCCAATGTTATCAAACCCAAGAATATACAAGGAAGAGGCTACTAAAGAAGATGAATCAAATTTAATTTTAGGTAATAGGTCCATACCGCAAACGTTGAGAGTTGAACCAATGTCAATGAGGGTATGCCTAATACCAATATTATTAGCATTAGTTATAATCATCAAGGGATTCGCTTGCTTATGCACATCTGGAGGTGGGAGTTCTTGTGGGTGGAACATAATATTTGGTGAATCTGCTCGAATATGAGCCAACAACACATTAACATCCGTAGGCCTAGAAAAGGTAGGAAAGAGAATATTTTGCAAGGCTTCATGCATCATCTCTTGGTAAATGAGAGTAGTCTGAAGTAAGTCCTAAAGTGAGATCTTAGCTGGAGTAACGTGAAGTTGCTCAAAAATATTATAATCACCTGGTGCTTTGATCATAGGGTTAAGTGCTAAAGGAAGGCTTGGTTGGGAAGGTGGTAAAGAAGTAGGAACTTGAGTGGGTTGTGATGTGGGAATGAAAGGTTGTTGATCCAAGTTCTGTTTGTTTCTCCTTGTATTGTATGTATTCCCAACAACATTATAGAAAGTAGAGTCCATAGATTTCACAAACCTTGAATATAAGTCTGATGAATCACTACGACATGAAATCCCATAGGCAAAACAATTCTCCCTAGGGGATGGTTCAACTGGGGTCACATAAATGACATGTTTCTTAGGACTCGGAGGAGCTAGAGAGATCACTACATTTAGTGATTCCTTAGCATGCTAGGGGAGAGTCTATTCAGAAGATTTATAGATAGGGGAGACCACTTCTAAGAAGTCATCTAAAGCATTTTCCAACATATCAAAATCTTCTTCAAAAAAGGGATAGGCATAAACACGAGACATCGTGAAAATAGATCCAACACGATCACGTCGAGTTCACCAAAATGTGATATAAGAGGGATTTACTGCACACAGGTCCCTTTATTCTCAAGAGATCACCAGGGAATGAACTTCCCTTATACAACTCAATATAAGCAAGTCGATGAAAATCTAGAAGTATACCTTACATTGTGTTTCTGAGAAAGTTGTTTCAGATCCTGAGAGAGTGAAACCCTGACATTCTTGCCTCAGATGAGCAAGCTCTTGGCCAAAATACAACAGCATAGTTTTAGGACACTAGTGCGGTGCACTATCATCTAAAAGGTGCATTGGTGTCCTAAGCGACAAAGGTCTCAAGATCTCAAGTGGGCAGAACCAGGTCTCACTTCTAAGCTCAAGTTTAGAATGTACTAAGTGAAATAAATGAATAGGAAGGTGAAAAACTATAATAAGCACAAGGGGACTTGGAGAGAGCTTACCTTTTTACCAAATGTTCAACTCTTCACTCCAAGCTCCTCTTTGCACCTACACACAAAAGAAAAAGGGGGAAATGTTGGGGCTATATAGGGGCCTGCCTAAGTTAGACCCACATTTTTGTGTTCCCACCTCCATGGACAACCAAGTTGGAAAGGAGTTTAAAAGTGAGGTGAAAGAAAAACCCTCTCAAGAGTAGAACTCACACCATGAGATAGTAAATTGACAAGTAAAGAAGGAAATTGAAAAAGAGAGAGAGAGAGAGAGAGAAAGAGAGCGTTACCCACAAGTCAAGACCCTCTCTAGAGCACATGGACGCACCATTGAGTGTTTTTTTAGAGTTTTTTCTGCTAGAGGGACCTCATTCTAGCATGGATTTGCTTGTGAGAGTGTTGCTATCAAGGAATGAAGAAAGCTCAAGACTGGAGTAAATAACAAGAGAGCTTGAATGAATGACTTCCAACCCCAAATGATAGAAAGAGAGGGGTTTTTAATGCATGCAAGGGTGGAAAAGAGTCATTTCATCTGAAACCTAACTGCTAGGACATGTATTGAGAGAGTCAAGATTCTAGATTCCTTGTTTCAAACTCAAAAAATTGCTAGGATGCTAGTGTGTTGCACAAAATTCTTCATGTCACGTAGGTGTCTAGAGCTTATATTTTCAAGAAATGTGTCAGCAGGCTTATGTTGCTCTACAACAGATCTACATGTAGTTATAATTGTGAAATTCTAACTCATGGGATTTTTTTTATTAATTCCTTAGGGTGTCATGCTAGGCAGAAATGCAAGAATGTGGAATTTCCTTTGGGTGCAATTCTGTGACATTACACTTGGTAAGATGTATCAATCTTTAAATCTTTAGTGAGCAAGATTTTTTTGAGGAAGAATTTGTATTCCTTGAGAATGGAAGAGGGTGGATAAATTATAGAGCACCTGGAAGCATTCAATATGTTGGTCACTCAATTGGCATCATTAGGTGTCAAAATGGATGAGGAGGAGAAATACCAAATATTTCTTTGTCCTTTGCCTAATTCATGGGATTCTCTTGTTATGGTTGTTGGGAGTACTTTTATTATATTGAAGACTAAATATGTGGTGGGTTCTTTGCTTTCTCAAGAGATGAGGAGGAAGGTATCCATCAGTGCTAAGGAGGCCCTAAATACTCATGGAAGACCTAAGGAAAAAGGAAAGAAGAATGAGAAGCATGATAAATCCTAGTCCAAGGGGAGATCCAAATCTCCTAGAAAGTTAAAATTTGTTTGTTGGAACTATGGTAAGCCTATAAATATCCATAAGGAATGAAAAGAAGAAAAGAAGAAAAAGAAGAGATTTGATTCTAATTCTGAGCCTAAGAAGGAAGATGGTGATGCATTCATTGCAGCTTTGGAAACTCGTGTAGGTAATGATGCATGTTTAATTGACTTAGGTGCATCTTTCCATATGACCTTTAATAGAGATTGGTTTTCTAAATGTTTCATATAAAAAATAGGGTTCACCAAAATGAGTAAATCAAAGTGATGAACCAATAAATTTTAATGCTATGAAACATACAAACATGAGAGACAAAAGATGCAAATAACATTAAAAAATGATACCTAACTGTTATAGCAACTATGAGGGAAGTTTGTAGAGCTCAAAGAGGTATGTACCTTGTTGGAAGAAGCCTATTTTTTGGGCACAAAGGACTCATTCGCCTTTAGTGGCTAATGGGTCCCTATTAGGGTTTTTGAAACTAAGATTTGGGTTATTTTCATTGATGTCTACACTCTCAAATCCCTGGTTGTCAGCTCATGAAAACCTATACTTAATTTTGTAGCTTCAATTCTTTGTTCTTTCAATTTAAAGGTTAATCTTGCAACTTGACAACTTTGACAATTTTGCTTCAAAATTGCTCTCCACTTGATCTTCAACCTGTAAATATGCAAACAAACATTTAAGGGAAGAAAAAATTGTTGACTCCTAGTGAATAGGGGTTTGCCTTAGTCAAAACCCTTATAGGTAATTAAACCAAATGATGAAATAAGGAAAATGAAGCATGAAACATGAAATGATGTAATATAGATACATTGGATGTTGTCTTGTAATGAAAATATGAAATCTAACATGTAGTGGCCATGAAGAATGCAGATCTTAATCTCAAATAAGATGTGAAATGATGCTTGAAAGTAGATCTTCAATGCTACATCAACTTTCTTAGCTCAACAAAATGCATGAATGCATCAAACCCTTGGCATGATGATATAATCTTGAATTTTTGCAATAAAACCTTGATAATATACCTTGAAATTCCTTTGAAAATGCTCTTGAAGTGCTCTATAATGCTCTCTTGAAGTTTCTAGGATGTTTGATAAAAATGCTAGGTAAAAAAGTGAGTGAATTAACCCCTTATTTATACTAAATTAAATGATTAACTCTAAAATTCAAACAATTAAAGTTGACACCATATTTGGAAAAAAACATTACTAAATTCTCACCAAAATGAAATTCAAAAATGGGGTCCTCATTAAGGGAGAACCCATTTGCCACCTAGGGCGAATAGGTCTTGGCTCAATTTCAAAAGACCATTCCTTCTAGGAATGAAAGTGTTGGCATATGGATTTGAGGGATCATTTTTGGCTACTTATGTTGTCATTGATGGCAACTGGAGTTAGTAGTATGGTCTACAGTGTTAGCATTACTCCTACTAGCAAGGGAAGTAAGATTTTGTAATCTACCGGAAAAAAGAATGAAGAGCAGAGCATCTGGTTGGTAAGTTGATCTGATCACTTCACCAAATCATTATTTTGTTGTGTGGATCTCTAGGGAAGCCTTCCTAGCATGTGTACTATCCTACTTGTGAGTTTTGTGGTGTTTTATTAGTTAGAGTTCGAGTTAAGAGGTTCAGTAGTATGGTTCATGGCTTATTCTCTCATTTTGGCCGACATGTTTTATATGGTGTATCACAGATGTATGTGGAGTATGTCTTTAGTTATTTCTTATGTTTACAACTTTATTTTGGGTCCCTACTATAGTCTATCAAACTTGTGTGGGTATGTATCAACTCTAATTAATTATTTGAGCCAACATTATCAAGAATATTATATTTTGTTGTGAAGTCAATGAATTTCTAGTTAGCGGGTATATAAAGGAGACCAAAAAATCATTTTGAAGGTGATGAGGTGATGTAATTGTGGTAGAGATAGAAGTGTATGTGTATCAAGGAGAGAGAGTGAAAGAGGACAAATTAGTTATTTGAGAGCAGAAAAGTTTTGTATGCTAAATAGAGCAGAGCAGAAGTATGAACTGGTCAAAAGATCTGGAATCTGATTATGAGCTTCATTGGAACTGAATCCAGGCATTTGTAGATGTATTCTTAGTTCAAATTTTTGTTGTAATTTCAATTATACTTTGTAAAGCAGTGAGCCTTTCTCTCTTGAGAAGTGAGCTCTAGGTAGTGCACCTGAATGCAAGTGCATTCCCCTCTTTTATCATACTTTTAACAAAGTATAGATTGTGGATTAATCACCACTGTGGTTTTTCCCTTAATAGGGTTTCCACATAAAAATTTATGGTGTTATGGTGTTCATTAATGTGATTGCATGTTTCCCTATGTATATATGTTTTGAATGTTGCTTTAAGTTCAATTATTGTTGTTGATAGTTCTAGATCTGATTTGCAAGTCAAATATTATTGAACACTGATTCACCCCCCTCTTAGTGTTCCTAGTGTCCAACAATTGGTATTAGAGCATGTTCCTCTTCTGGAGCTTAACAGCTTGAGGTGGATCTTGACTTACAATGGATGTTGGTGGTCTTCAACAATAGTTTATGGTGGCACTTGATGATCTTGATCAGTCCAAAGTAGAGGTCATGGAACTAAAAGAAAATCTTGTGGCTGTGGAAAAATTCATTCAATCATTGAAGGATAAGATAAATGAGTCAAGGGAAAAGAGGAAGGAACTATGTGATCAATTGAAGCAAAAAGAAAGCAAAGGTCTAGATGATGTCCATCTGAATCAAACCCTAAGGGAAATAACAAAAGAATTTGAAAAGTTTGCCAAGGACAATACAACTCTAAAGCTTGAAATGGAATCTATGGTGATGAATTTTACCAAAGAGATTGAAGAAAGAAAGAAGAATGAAAATAATCTGGCCCAGTCCCTAAAAGAGAAATATGAGGAATGCAGTAGAATTAATAGTGGATTCATTCAGTTGGAAATTGAACTGCAGCAATTCAAAAACAATGAACAAGAGCTTGAGAGACGTAGTTATCCTCGAAAATGAGCTTGCTACTGCAAATGAATTCAAGGAGAAATTTAGGATAAGCTCTACTAGGCTTGATGAGATAACCAAAGGAAAAAAGGATACAAATGACAAGTGAGGTCATGGATATGAGAAGGGTGAAAGTTCTGAATTTGAACAGAAGAACCCTGAAAAGAAGAAAAAAGGAAGAAGAAATATGGTAAGGAAACCCAATGCTCAAAAAATTAATGGATATTGCTTTGCTTGCAATAAATTTGGACATATGGCTTCTCAGTGTAGAGGAAAGATAAACCCTAGTACTCCATCATTTTTTGGTTAGTGTTTTAAATGCAAAAAGTTTGGTCATAAGGCATTAGAATGTAGAATTATGTATGTCAGTGCAAGTAACATTAAATGCTATACCTGTGGAATGTTTGGACATGTTGCTAATCAATGTAGGTCAGGAGGAAATCAGTGGAATGGATGGTATAGACTAAAAAATTTGGTATGCTACAATTGTAACAATTTTGGGAACATTGAAAGATTCCGCAAGAATAGGAACATGAAAAAAAGAGGTATGGTATATCAACGAAAAAATTCACAGAAAGACAACAAAGGAAAAGAAAAAGCGTGTATGGAAGAGATAAGAGATCAGATGAAGAAAACATGGGTAAAGAAAAGTGAATCTAATGAAGGAAACAAGGTTGTTCTAGAAGCTCCCTCTGATAACTCTTCCAACAATTGATCTCAGGAAAATGGCCTAGGGGGAGTTTTTCATGAAAACCTCTTGTCCCCCTGTGATATAGTTGACATCAAATTGTAGGATTCTATTAGCTGTTGTTTTATTCATTGTTGAAAGTATTAGTAATCATCTATTGAGTTGGATGAAATGGTATAGATCCGCAGTTGGATTTTTCATTTGTTGTTTGAGTTTGCAAAGTAATCAAAACTTTTAGGGCAGCATATTTAATGTAGAAAGAAGTTAAGTATGTGAAGTTATAAAAGGGAATTTGAAACCCTAATTCATCATTGTGCATTGAAAGAGAATAGTTGGAGAGCACTTTTAACAAAATTCAAAAGGTGCAAAAGGTCAATCTAGTGGTGAATTATGTAGGTATTTTTGTTTCTCATTAATTTCATATCTATTTGGTGATTGGTAGAACCCTACTCGGCATGAAAAATGAAACAAACTAAAGGAATAGTAACTCTGGATGAGTATAGCAGTCAAAAAGTTAGGGATGAAAGAAATTTGTTGTCTCCCACTAAATTAAGGAAGCTTGAAGGATTGAAGCATAAGAATTTGGATATCTAGAATGGATTCCCTCATTTCATCAATGTGGAAGTAATTCAGTTTATCTTGAACAAATTGGATAGAGATATGCTTATTCTGGATAAACCCTATCGAATCTTTGAGGATGTAATCAAGAATCTAACAAGTCTGTGCAATGTTGGTAATATTCTGAAGAAGAAATCGATTGAAAATTTTGAGGTTGAAGCCTTAATTGGAATAAGGGGAGATCAGAGGGCTCTGATAATTGCATTGATTAAAGATTCGTTGACAAGGTATGTTGCACATGGAATCTCATATAAGATCTTCTTCAAAAACTGAGAAGGATCAACCTCAACAGGTGTTGTATATATCGCTCATAAAATGATAATAGAAAATGAATACTTTGACCTATATAGTCTGATGAAGGATCAGGGTATGTGCAGGATCATCATGGAAAAAATAGGCCCTTAAGTGGCAAAAAATTTAGAAAAATCAGAGTTAGGCAACTTGACATAAAAATTTGAATAAGTTATCTATATTATTTCAAAAATATGTAAGAATAGAATTTGTAGCAAATTGAATGTAGTTTCTAAACTACTAGGTTTACTTTTGTAAAAAAAAAATCTATTTAGTGAAAATTTGAAATTTCAATGCAATAGTACTTAAATTTCAAGGAAAAAATAAGAACTAGGTGTCTATCTAACCACCCTAACCATAATAAAATGATAAAAAAAATTATAATATTTTATACAAAAGTAGAGGACTCATGTCTGGATGTGATACATATTTTTTTGTAAATTTTTTCTAAGTAATTAATTATGAATTTTTTATTACAACTTTTAAAAATATAAAACTTCGTGTCTGACCACCTTAACTTGGTCAAAACTTCATGAAATTCATTTTTTTTGTTTTTTTAATCCTATAGTATGTGAAGCATAGAATGTGATGCATGTTTTGGATTCCGAAAATGTGATACCATTTGAAAGCTATAGATGTTTTTCAATCAACCTATCAGCCAGGACTTTAGTTCTAATTCAAATAGAAAATGAATAATAATTATTTATTAAATTCAAAGTAAGGCATAATTTATATTGGTGGAAAGCTGAGAATCTCCTTTAAAAACCCTTTTCATTTCATCAATTTTGGGTAAAAAAAAGTCATCAGCCACATACCCTACAAATACCCATCATATCGCCACTTTTTGGCCCATCATGATCTTGCACATACCCATCAACTGATGGAGAATGTACAATTGATGAAGGATATTGACTAATCCTTTAGGTTTGGCACCCTTGCAATATGCATTATGATGCATTTTCTAAATTGCTTCCCTTTGAATGACAATGTGGTGTGGAAAGAAAATATACTGGTCTGCAAGAAAATATTTGAACATCACAAATCTTTTGAAAATGGGGAACGAGTGTATGAAAATTTCCTCAGAAAGGTGTTGAAAAAGTTTGGTGTAAGTGTTATCCCTCTTCCGGTAAAAATAATTGAAGTTTGATCATCCTTTGAAAAGAAAAAGAAAAAGCAGAAGAGAGAAAGAGATTTGGCTTGTGTCACTCCTCTGACATCCAAGTCAGCAAAAGTTGAAGAAAAAGGGAAAGGATGGTTGGTTTTAGATGTAGTGGATGAAGACTCTGATGAATATACTCCTAGAGATCAACCAAAACCAAGTGATCCAGAAATAATAATAGCTAAAGATAGTGATGAAGAAGGTTCTTTGTTAAAATCAAAGATAATGCAAATTATTTAGGATGAAGATGGGATGCAAAAGATATCTGACATATGGTTGAATGGACCATCTTATGAGTAGGATCTCATTGAGAACACTTTAGGAAGATACTTTGCTGATAACAATATTGAATTGGAGAGTCTACAGGATCTTCTCCCAGAAGAACTGATTGAGTGTGTTAAGGAGGCTATGGAATCTGTGCCTCTAGATAGGAAAGAGGAGGAAATAATTTCCCATTTGAAGATACAGTTTATGCTATCTCTTGCTAAGCTAAAGAATAAAATGAATATGCTAAGATAGTGTATTGATTCAGCCAATAAAGTCTTCAATTACTGTCTAAGGTGGCCTCATGTGGCTGGCAAGTACAAGGATAAGTTGGAGGAAATTGAAAAAAGAACTTGTCAAAATTGGACAAGATTACAGTATGTTGTTGGATAAGGATGGAAACGTTAAGAAAAAGTTTCATGATCTGCAGGCCAAGCATGCAAAGGTTCACTTTGCTAGAAATACTCTCATGGATGCCTTTTGGAGAGTAAAAGACCTGACTGAAGGCAGACTAGAGCAAATGATTGAAGTGCTAAAGAAAGGAGAAAAGATGGAAGAAGCAATTACCATTCCTGAATCCCTTGTCTAGATTATCAATAGGACATCAAAGAATAACAACTTGATTATAGCCATTGGGATTGCAGTGGACTCTTGGAAGAAATTCCTTCTAGAAATTAAAGCTAAGTATAAAATAATCTTCTGATTTTTGCATTAGTTTCTCAAATTTTGATCCAACACTCTATTTTGCAAAGGGGAAAGAATAAGAAGATAATTATAGTAAGACATTACAAGGAGAGCAAAATAAATAAAAGTTTTTTCATTGATGTCAAAGGGGGAGAGAATGTAGTGAAAAATTCCTTGACATCTAAAGGGGGAGAAGTAGTCTTCATTTTTTTGAGTTTTTGGTTTTGAGACTTAGTCAAATTTTCACTAAGTGTTGCCATCAATGCCAAAGGGGGAGATTATTGTCATATGGATTTGAGAGATCTTTTTTGGCTAATTGTGTTTTCATTGATTTCAATTGGAGTCAGTAGTATGGTCGGTAATGTTAGCATTGGTCCTACCAGAAAGGGAAGTAAGATTCTATAATCTACTGACAGAAAGAATGAGGAGTAGAGCATCTAGTTGGTAAGCTGATCTAATCACTTCACCAGATCATTATTTTGTGGTGTGGATCTCTAGAAAAATTTTCCTAGCATGTGTACTATCCTACTGGTGAGTTTTGGGGTGTTGCATTAGTCGGAGTTTGAGTTAAGAGGTTCGGTAGTATGGTTCATGGCTTATTCTCTCATTTTGGCTGACATGTTTTATATGGCGTATTGCGGATGTATGTGGAGTATGTATTAATTTATTTCTTATGTTTGGAAATTTATTTTTGGTCCCTACTATAGTCTATGTAACTTGTGTGTGTACACATCAAATCTAATTAATGATTTGAGCTAACATAAGCAAGAATTTTATATTTTGTTATGAAGCTGACATACAATGAATTCCTATTTAGCGGGTTTATAAAGGGGATCAGACAATCATTTTGAAGGTGATGTGGTGATGTAGTTTTGGTAGAGATAGAAATGTATGTGTATCAAGGAGAGAGAGCGAAAGAGGACAAATTAGTTATTTGAGAGAAAAAAAAGTTTTGTATGCTGAATAGAGCAGAGCATAAGTATGAATTGATGAAAAGATCTAGAATCTGGTTATAAGCTTTATTGGAACTAAATCAAGGCATTTGTAGATGTTGTATTCTCAGTTCAAATTTTTGTTGTAATTTCAATTATACTTTGTAAGGCAGTGATCCTTTCTCTCTTGAGCAGTGAGCTCCAGGTAGTGCACCTGAATGCAAGTGCATTCCCCTCTATTATCATACTTTTAACAAAGTATAGATTGTGGATTAATCTCCATCGTGGTTTTTCCCTTAATAGGGTTTCCATGTAAAAATTTCTTGTGTTACGATGTTCATTAATGTGATTGCATGTTTCCCTCTATTTATATGTTGTGAATGTTGCACTTTAAGTAAGATTATTGTTGTTGATAGTTTTAGATCTGATTTTAAAGTGAAATATTATTGAACACTAATTCACCCCCCTTCTCATTGTTCCTAGTGTCCAATAGAAAGAACACTAAAAACCCATTTAGAATCAACTGATAAAGGGGGGTCCTATAGAGGGAGGACCCATTCATCACCTAGGGGTCCTGACATCATTTTTTAGGACCGATCTTCGAGAGGTGTCATAATTAAGGCTTAAATTTGAATTATAGATGCTAATTCACTCCAATTAACCTCAATTAATTAAGAGGACCCTAGATAAATGTGAAATTGTGTTACAACATTTACAACACCATAATTAGGGTACACATTAGCTACATTTTATTAAAAAGGGGCCCATTAGGATTAATTACTTAAATAAACCCTAGAAAAGTGTGAAAATGTGTTACAACACTTCACAAGACTTTTGAAAAGTACAAATTAAGGTACATTTTAAACAAATGAGGGCCATAGAATGATGTGAATGTTTACAACACATTAAAACAATATTCCAAGACACATTTAGCTTAATTCAATGACAAATATTCTCAAACCAAGTAAGGGAAAAAGGCTACTTTTATGTTACTACACTAAATATGAAGAATTTGATGGAGGTAAGGTGTACTTGGGTGATGATTCTTATTTAAATATTGTTGGCCATGGTCATGTTAGAATTGGGCTTCCTAAAGGTAGAATAAAAAAGGATCAATGGTATGTTGCACATCCCTAGATTAGTACAAAGTTTGTTATCTGTTGGAAAACTAATAGATGCAAATGTGTAGGTGGTATTTTTTGATGCAAGATGCAAGATGGTTAGAGGTGCTATGGTGATTGCTAGAGGTGTTAGATATGGCACATTGTATAATCTTGATTCATACACTGTTGAGTGTAATAGTACTTCTATAAAAATCAACTCTATGGAAGAGGTGAAGGTTTCATCTTCAGTAGATGGTCATGAATTTTGGGTGCCCAAGGGTGCTCTTTCTTTTGAATCAAAGCTACCTACAGAGAAAACTATGTTATGGCACTATAGAGACTTGGCCATATTGGAGAAAAGGGTCTAAGGACATTGAAAAATAAAAACCTTGTTGAAGGGTTGTTTGATTGTAATCTTGAATTTGATTTATGTGAGCATTGCATTTATGGAAAACAAAACTATGTTTATTTTTACTTGAGTTCTCATAAATCTTGTGGTGTATTGGATCTTATTCATTTTGATGTGTTTGGTCCTATAGATGTTTCTTTAATTGGAAAATCCACATATTATGTTTCAATTATTGATGATTATAGTAGGACATGAGCATACTTTCTAACTTGAGTAATTCTAAAAAATTTCAATCGGTTTAAAGAATTTAAATAAATGGTTGAGTTGTAGACTAGAAATAAAATAAAATGTTTGAGGACTAATAATGGCATTGAATTTCTCTCTAATGATTTTGATAGATTCTATAAAGATTGTGGTATCCATACACAAAAGATAACTTCCTATTACCCATAACATAATGGAGTTAAAGAAAGAATGAATAGGACACTGATGGAGAAGACCAAGAGTATGTTGAGTGGTTCTAGTCTAGAACAAAGGTTTTGGGCTGAAGTTGTTGCTGCTTCTTGTTACTTGATTAATAGATCTCCTATATCAGCTCTTGTTGATAAGATTCCTATATAGGTATGGTTAGGCCACAAGCCTTTGTTAAGAAATATTAGAGTTTTTAGTTGTGAGGCATATGCACATGTGCCAAAGGAGAAGTGAACAAAGCCTTCTTATGTTACATTGCAATGAAAATAAAGTAAACATGAAGATGTGATTCAGTTTTCTTCTACACTTGAAAAATTTAAATCGAGGCCCATGGATAGACAAGAGGTTGAGGAGACCTATTCAGAAAAGTCCTCGAGGAAGAACCTCCAACTTAGCTTGTTCGTAGGTCTAAAAGGCATAGACAACCACCTGAAGGGTACTCACTTGATGATTGAAAATGTATTTTTTCTTTGAATACTAACATGGATGAACCCAGATCAATAGAGTAGGTGTTGGGTATGAATGATGTAGAATCTTGGAAGATTTCTATGGATGAAGAAATGAGATCTTTGAAAAATAATGATACATGGGATCTTGTACCATTTCTTAAAGGAAGAAAACCTATTGGTTACAAATGGGTGTTCAAGAAAAAGATTGGTTCAGATGGAAGTATTGAGAAGTACAAAGCAAGGTTGGTTGCAAAAGGTTACTCTAAAGTTGAGGGTATTGATTATGGTGATATATTTTCTCTAATCAAGCAAAAATGACATTCATTATATTTTTTCTTTCTACTATTGCTGCTTATGATTTAGAGGTTGAGAAAATGGATGTGAAGATTGCTTTCCTTCATGGTGACTTGGAGGAGGATATTTATATGACACAACTAGAGCACTACATGGTGAAAGGTAAAAGTAAATTGGTTTGCAAATTGAAGAAATATTTTTATAGCTTAAAAAAGAGTTCTAGGATGTAGTACCAAAAATTTGATACATTTATATTGATTTTGGAATTTCAACATTCTAAATCAGATCATTGTATTTATTATAAAATTAATGGTGATCATTTCCTATTTATTGCATTATATATTGATGATATGTTATTTATTGGTAAAGGGAAAGGTATGATTTCAAAACTAAAATCTTAACTTGATGTTAAATTTGAAATGAAAGATCTTGGTGGAACTAAAAACATTCTTGAAAAATAAAATTAGAAGAGATAGAGTGAATAGAAAGCTATGGCTTGGCTAAAGTAAGTATGTCAATTTAATTTTACATAGGTTTGATATGCATGCTTGTAGAAAATTGTGTGTTCCTGTTTCAATTGGAACAAAGTTATCTATTTCAAATTGTCCAAAATCCCCATCAGAGATGGAAGACATGAGCAGAGTTCCTTAATAGAGTTCATTTGGAAGTTTGATGTATGCTATAGTTTGTGTAGATGTACTTAAAAATGGCCTAGGCCTGCAAGCTCTATTTTTACCACTTTCATCCTTTCATAATTATGACATTTAATTATGTCTTTGGTCCACGTTCGACAATTGATTAAATAATTCATAATTATTTAATTAATTCATGTCCTTTTATTCTTCATGATTATTAAATAAATAAATTCTATTTATTTTTTAAATACATCATTAATTGTCTAAGTCTTCCCTTAATTGAATAAATTTCATAATTTATTTAATCACCCTTTTTTGGTCATTTCTTCCTGATTATTAAATAAATAAGTTTTATTTATTTATTTAATATGTCACTAATTGTCATAATTAAATGAATTGATTAATTTATTTAATTATTGATCATATATGCTAAATTAAATAATTATCTTTAATTATTTAATTGTCACAATTAATATTCCTCTCATTTTAAATAAATGAAATTATTTAAAATGTCATCACATTCTTAACTGACAGTTCATTTTAGTAAATAATCTGAAAATTGATTATTTATTATTTCACAAAATCCATATTTGGAATTAATTTAATTCAAAATGGTAACTAATCTTCTAAAAATCAAGTAATCAGGCAGATTCTTGATTTTTCAAATCTGATCTTTAGTTCAACTCTTATCTTATTAAATTTTGAAAATCTTTATTTTCTAATTAATTATCTCATTTATTCTCCACCATTGATTCGATCTTCTTAGATGACATCTTGACCACTCGTTTAAGGATTTTTCCCTAACCCTGATTAGGGATTATCAAATTTAATCTCGTCCTTTGATTTTAGGTCTCTGTCAAAATTCAATCTCGTCAGTCCATTCAAAATGGCATTTTCTATAAAATGCTATTTTGTTCTCATTTTTAGATTATGCACTGACATACTTAGATATTTCACAAAAATTGTTGCATTTATTATCTTATTCCACTCAGTCTTAGCATATTTAGGCATAGACATTTCAATCATATTGTCATAGGCATAGGAATTTTAAAAGAAAATCCTTCAAAGCTTGTGTAGGACTTCATCAAAGATTGTTCGCGCATTCGATCTGAGGGCAACACAAATCAGCAAGTTAGAAGGTGTAATGGAGATCAGCCATGGAGAATGAAAATATTGGTTGAGATTGTTCTATTTTATGTGTTTTCATTTATTGTTCCTTTGCACTTCATTATTTCTTTGGGTTTATGCTTTCAATTCATTTGATAAACTAAACTTAAAATTAACCCTTAGATACATTGGTGAACCCGATTTTGTTTCTTTTTTTTTTTGTACAGTTTTGTGGGTTCTCTGTCATTTTTGCAGGTATAGGTACAGAGCGACGTAGTTGTTTTTTTTAAATCATGATGCATCTAATGCATCATGATGCATTTGCAGACTCGAACATCGCAATCGCTCTGTCATGCCGCAATCGACATCTTGAAAGCTGCATTTGTATTCTCGAGCTGCATTTGGCACACAGAGCGATGCATTCACTCTATCGTGATGCATTTGAATGGTAATTTTTTCTGTTATTTGCATTTGGGTTTTTGTTGTTTTCTGTGTTCTTTTTATTCTGGTTCTTCTGCATTCTTCTTAGTTAGGATTTCGTGGTACTAATTTTTATTTGCAACATTTGGCGGTTAATTTTCATGGGTCAAAAGGAAAAAACTCAAACTTCTAACTCATCATCTTGCAGGTTTGAATGTCGAAGAATAAACACTAAAACATTGTGTTTGTATTTTTCTTAGATTAGTACACACTTACTTTTAGTGCAATTAAAAAGAACATGTCTTCTAATTTGCATGATTGTGTTTGCAAAATGGTAGGTGAGTATGCTCTCACTTTGTGAAAACTTGGTGATCAGAAAACCAGACCCGTTTTTATGTGTTATTACCCTTACGACTTAGTAATCGAAGTATCCTCTCCCCTTGCGCTTTCAGGTGATCCTGGGTGTAAGAGAAATGATTACTAACTCTAGAACTTGGGCCTGTTCTGGTGAGAAAAAGTACTCACCCCAGGGCGACTCAGACCGGTAGCACCCTGACACCGAGGGACTTCTAGCTGGTATATAAAAGTGGATTCTTGGGGAAATCCCAAGAATCATGCATGTGGTTCCAATGAGATGGATCTGAAAGGGGACTCTCACCACATGGATCATGCCCTGCGAATGAAATTCTCATATTAAAAACCTTTGTATCTTAGTGTCCAACCATTCTTTGGTCATTGCTTGATATAGTGCAGGGTACAGTATCATGCCTGAAGACACTCACTACTGATCCCCTTGAGTAGAGATAGCAGTTCTTGGAAAGTCACTACCCAAGAATTTGAATTTGGTGTGCTCAAATGACGTTAATGAGCCATGGAGGGGAGCCAATGCCACCAAAATTCTAAGCTATCCACTCTCAAGAAGGAAAGGTGTTTATTGAAAATCCGGGGTATATCGATGGGCTATATCAAGTATACAAACCCTCGGCCTATTGGCCTTTTAGGATTGTACTTGTCTTATGTGCGCTTGCTTACATTCAAAACATTGTGCTTGTCAAGTTCTTTCTAGATGCACCACATCTACATTTCTGAATAAAACATTCAACATCAGACATATCAAATTTGCTTTCAAAACACCAAGAAAACAAACTGTGTCACAATTGTTAAAACACATTCACTTTTCTGCAATGAATTTGAAAACTATTGAGATGTAATCGAACTGATGAACCACATTCAACATTTGAAACACCACATATGTTTGCGTCGTGATGCATCTGAAGCTTACAGAGCCGCATCTGCCAAACTAAGTTGCATTTGTTAGTCCCCAAACTGCATTTGCTCAAACTGAAATGCATTCACAAAACTATGATGCATTCGAGGCCTTAAATGATGCATTTTCTTGTCACAAGTAAGACTTCATAAAAATACAAATCTAAGTCTACACCTTGTCAATCTTTTTTCAAACACTACTTCCATCTATTGTGACTTGTGATGGGGGTATCATCAAGTCACAACAATCACCCCTTGACAACTACATCTATTACCATGAGCACACCTTCGACATATCCGCTCATTGGTATATCACAAAATCCTTTGGGAGGAGGAAAAAGACGTATCTATATCCAAGGACAATAGAAAAATGTTAACACGCCAACACAGTCAAATGTCATGGCCTCCCAAGCACCAAATACAAAGATTCCCCTTGCACAAACCCAACAATTTGCACAAGGTGGCCAAATTACCCAACCCATGGCATCATTAGTACATCACAATGTTCATAGTCACCATATTCCCCAAATAATGACACAAATGGCTGGGGGACACATCCCAATGTACTCATCTCACATTCATACTCACCAACATACACCCAACCCTAACTTTCATTACCAACAACACACCAATTTGAACACATCATACATGCCACAACAATCCATACCACCACAATACACCAATACTCACGCACCACAAATGGAGACCTATGGTGTACCAATCAATCTTATGCATGCGACCACAAACGGTCCTATAATAGAGGCCTTACAAGCAAAAAATGATGGGTCTAGGGAAAACTATCCAAAACATACACATATCAAGAAAGAAATCAGAAATATCATATGATTTCAACATATACCCATTCAACATGAGCTTATACATTCCACCATTTCCTTTGGGATATGTGTCACCCAATTTTACAAAATACAAAGGCAAGACAAACCCCATTGAACATGTTCATGAATTTGCAACCAATTGTATGGACGTTGCCTATGAACAAACATACTTGATGATACTTTTCTCTAAAATTCTTGTAGGTCTGACCCTTGAATGGTTTTCCACTCAAAAGGATATCCAAACATGGGATGAGCTTAAAAAAAATTCATAAAAAACTACGCGTACAACATTGACATGGATACCTCTATCACTAGCTTGTGCAATCTCACGCAAGAGGATGTTGGTGAGACATTCATCCCATTCTTTCAAAAATGGAGAAGTCTAGCTAGCCGGTCTCACATTGACATACCTGAAAGGGAAAAGGTCGACATGTTCGTTCAAACACTTATGGGTCCCCTAAAATATGCATTGCAAGTACATTGCTACACAACCTTCACGGACCTAGTCAAAAAAGAGGTTCATATTAAGAAATCCCTTATCGCAAAGGGAGAGCTAAGGTACGGTCCCAAAAACACAAATCTAAATCTGACCGCTAACAAGAATAAATACTGGGTCAAAAATAAACACGTTACAAATGACGGTGTTGTTGATGCCAAGACTACAAACATTACGGGTCCTATACTGGCCCTAAAAGGGGTTCAACAATAAAACAAACCAACAATGACATTGACACCTCCTACCAGTGTCCCTTCAAACAACCAGAGCAGCCAAAATAATTAGGGACAATACCGTCATATGAGACAATTTCCTAGGGGTCGCACATACACTTCCTTGGGTGAACCCATTGAAGAAGTCCTCAAGAAATGCCTCCAAAATAGGGTCATCACACTTCAAGAACCAAAACCATATGACCCAGGACAATTCAAACCAGCATGGTGGAATGATAATGCATTTTGTGAGTACCATCAGGCAAAAGGACATAAAACCTCTAACTGTCGACAACTAAAAAACCTAGTACAAGATCTTATCAAAAGTCATATTATTGAATTAGGTGGATCACAATTCACCTCCAATTCAGATCATACTATCCATAAGAATCCACTGGAGGACCATGGTTCTCATAATGCTTCCACTTTAGGTCCACAGATGAACAATAATCAAGCTAACTTCGCCTGAGCCAAGTACAACTATTCTAGTGGACCTATTATAAATAATGTATGAACTGACGATGAATACATCAATACCATTACGGTCAAGAAAGCACCCCAATGTAATGTTAGTACTCAAAGTGGCAAGGTCACCATAGCTGGTCCACCTCTCGCTAGACAACCCAAAATAACCATACTAGGCCCATCTGCTAAATAGTCAAAACCCACCCCGACCACAAAGAAGTGGCAACCTAAAAGTTAGTTCAACCTTATCAACTAACTGGGCAAGAATTCCTCGCAAATCTCTATACTTGAGTTGTTTCGTATCTCTCCTGCACACAAGGATATACTAGATAAAACCCTACAAGAGTTATCAGTCCCCAAGGATATTGATGTCAATCAATTTGAGGCGATGGTGGGATACCTCACTATGCCTCACCATGTCACCTTCTTGGATCAAGACTACTCATCACCTAAGACCAACCACAATGATACATTGCACATAGAAACTTTTTTCCACAAGCACAAAGTTAGACGGGTTTTAGTAGATGGTGGAGCAGGATTGAATATATGCTCCCTCAAACTGGTTAAGGCTCTAGGATTCTCTAATGCATGTGTGGACTCGATAAAGAGTATAGTGATCAAATCATATGATGATGAAGAACACTCTTCACGTGGCATTATCTCTCTCCCTATCAGAGTGGGACTAGTCATTGTGGACACAACCTGCCAGGTCTTGGATTTGGAATTACCGTATAACATCTTGCTCGGCCATCCATGGATTCATGCCTTAAAATCCATTCCGTCCACATATCACCAATGCCTAAAGTTTCCATTTGATGACACGAAAATAATCATATATGGAGACCCCGACCCTTTCCAATATTGCACCAACCTAAGGGGTATTTCTGAAAAATGAGTGCCTATTAACCGAGAAGCACCTGGCTCCTCATCATTTAAATACATTGACCCATCCACACTCACATCATCTTCCACATCCGCTCCATCCACATCTTCTTCCACACCACCACCTTCCGCAAACCCTAAGGTTAAATCCACTATCAAGATCCAGGACCTCGGGTGTGGGGAATTCAAACTACACACAACATATAACATCACAATGATACCCAAGTCTCCGAAGGTCTATGGTTGACCATGTTTTAGAATGGAACCCAAAGAAATCTTCAAAGTTCCACTAAAAATAGTTTTCATCAAATGGGGAGACATGAGTAATGAGGACCTTGCTGACATCATAGGATGGCTCTAAAAGGATATTGTTGCACTACCCCCATTACCAGTTCAAAAATATGGCAAGGGTTATGACATAATGAAGGCTAAGGGCTATGATGGTACTAGTGGCCTAGGAAGAAATAAAGCTGGACTAAGAGAGCCCATAAAACCTTTCCAAATACCAAAGTATCTTGGATTAGGGTTTGGATCACCCGACAATGACGATCGATGTACCATTGGACTTTCGAGTGAGTGAGTACATGCTTCAGAAAGTGTCAAGACCACTAAGGAAACCCTCACCGAAACTAACTCCCAAGAGTTGGAATTTGGCTCAGAATGATCCTTAAGTGACTGTTGCCTCGATGATTTGTTTGTCGAAACAGGGGAACTAACCTCTAAACAAAGATTTTGGAAAACATTTAAAATTGATTAGGCACCAAATAGTCAAAGTCCCATTACCACTCCCCATGACATACAAGACCCACCATTTGAATCCCTTCAGTCCAATCCATTTGAAGTACTAGACGACACTGACAACCAGGACTATAAGTCCTTCACGCCTTATTTTGACAACAAATATAAGACTAGTGAAGGGGAATACTAGATAGAGTCTAATGTGGAGTTGGATGATAATAATCTCATCTACAATATCATTGAATTCATTTGCATGCTTTTTGCATCCTCCCCTCAATTCACCAACACTAATGATGGAATTTCCTTAGTTTATCCTCAGCTAGTCAATTGGGACCAACAAGGCCCGCCAGTCCTGGACACATTTTAGAATGATGAGGCAATTGCATAGTTTATGGGATTACATGAGGGCATACCCAGTGGGGATCACATGTCAGGATTCACCATTGACTTAGATTGCATGGCATACTTCAGCGAGACTGGTCAGTCCTCCAGTCACAAAATTAAAAATAAAATAAAATGAAAAATGAAGCATCTTTAGGTGAAAACCGAAAGGCACCTTCTAAACAACAAAAAAGTAAAAAAAAGGACGTATCTATGGGTGAAAACCTCTCTGAGGCACCCAAAGATGGAGGATTGGACTTTCTTCCCATACAACAAGAGAAATCGGCTATGCTTATAGAAGAAACCATAGACGATAACATATCAACTGCAGAAGATCCCAAAAATGGTCATCTTTGCTACATCATTGACTGAAGAAGAGAGACCAGAATTTCATAAATTATTTGTAGAACGTAAAATCAACTTCACATGGTCCTATGCTGACATGCCAAGATTAGACCTAGAAATGGTTCTACACCATATGCCACTATTGCCTAATGCCAAACCAGTCAAACAGAAGTTACACAAAATGCACCCTCAAGTCGCTCTATTGGTCAAGGCTGAGTTGAAGAAACTTCTAGACATTGGATTCATACAATCTATTGACTATGCTGAATGGATATCTAGCCTGGTGCTAGTAACAAAGCCAAATGGGTTGATCCGCATCTGTACAGATTTTAGAGACCTAAATAAGGCATTCCCAAAAGATGGTTTTCCTTTACCGAATATTGACATCATAGTTGACCTCACAGCAGGATATGAGATGTTGTCCCTCATGGATGGTTTCTCTAGCTATAATCAAATTTGCATTGCCCCTGAAGACCAGCACAAAATGAAATTTACTTTCCCATGGGGTACATACTATTGGAATGTCATGCCATTCGGTCTCAAAAATGCAGGCACCACCTATCAAAGGGATGTGACCACAATCTTCTATGACATGATTCATAAAATAATGTAAGATTATGTAGATGACCTATTGGCTAAATCGGTAACAAGGAAAGATCATCTGAAGGTGTTAGACACAATTTTCAAGAGACTGGAAGAATACAACGTCCAGCTAAATCCTAAGAAATGTGTCTTCAGTGTCACATCGGGTAAACTCTTGGGATACATAGTTTCTCAAAGAGGCATTGAGGTTGATCTAGAAAAATTCAAAGCCATCATAGACATGCCTCCATCTATAGGAATCATTGAACTCGGAACTTTACAAGGCAGGGTACAATCTATTCGGCACTTCATAGCCTAATTGGCTAACAAGTGTCACCCATTCCAATATCTGTTGCGCAAGGGTGTCCCCTTGTGTGGACAGATAAATGTCAAGAAGCCTTTCAACAAATCAAAGATTACCTACTGTCAACGCCAGTCCTCATGCCTCCCATTCATGGAAAGCCATTGATCCTATACATCTCGGCAACTAATTTAGCACTGGTGGCATTACTAGCACAAAATGACCAAGAAGAAAAAGAAAGAGCTATATATTACATTAGTCGGACATTGGTCAGGTATGAACTGAACTACACACCAATTGAACAAGCTTGCCTAGCCATGGTCTTTGTAGCACAGAAGCTAAGACATTATATGTTAAGCCATCAGACACAACTAGTAGCAAAGATTGACCCCCTTAAATATTTGTTAAGTCAAGCAGCATTAACAGGACGTCTAGCAAAATGGGTCATGATTCTGAGCAAATATGACATTCAATATGTAGAAAGAAAGGCAATAAAAGGACAAGTGATAGCGGACCAGCTAGTGGACACACCTTTGCAAAGTGATCACCCGTTAGTGATAGATTTTCCAGATGAGTCGATATTCCATACGGAAGCTAAGGCACCTTGGCGACTCTACTTTGATGGATCACACACAAATCATGGCTCGAGGGAAAGAGTCCTATTCATCACCCCTCAAAAAGACTCCATTCCTAAGTCTTTCTACATTTCCTTCCCATGCACAAGCAATGTGGCAGAATACGAGGCATTAGTTATAGGACTAAGAATGGCAATAAAATGGAAAATTAGAGCACTACATGTCTATGGGGATTCTTAGCTCATCATCAACCAGGTTAATGATTACTATGACACAAAAGATGAGAAGTTGACACCCTACAAACAGATGGTTGACAATTTCCAAACGTACTTTCATATGGTAACTTTTGAAAAAGTTCTGAGAGCATAGAACAAGGCAACAGATGAAATGGCTACAATAGGCTCTCTCCTCGACATTCCAAGCAATCTGCCTCAGCTGGAATTCCTAATAGAACAATTGTTGGTCCCTTCCTATGACATTCCAGAGTCAGAGATGGTTTGCAAACTTGTTGGTCCCGACTCTCCAGGGTACTAGGATATTTATGACTACCTTAAGTCTCAAACCCTTCCACCTAACTTGTCCAATAACCAGAGGAAGTCCTTTATTTGAAAAGCTGCAAGGTATGCCATCGTAGTGACACCCTTTACCGTCATAGCTTTGATGAAACCCTTGTTAGATGTCTCGACACCAACGAAGCACGTACAACCTTATGCGAGGTACATGATAGTATATGCAGGTCTCATTCGAGTGGTCCTACTCTAGCCAAGAAAGTAATGAGACTTGGGTACTATTAGAAGACCATTGAAAAGGATGTAATAGAATATGTCAAGAATTATTGCAAATGCCAGATTCACAGTGATTTGATCCATGCTCCAGCACAAGAACTTCAGCCGATCACTTCTCCCTGGCCTTTCACTCAGTGGGGACTTGACCTCGTGGGTAAGATCCATCCTACCTCGTCCAATGGCCACAAATTCATCATCACCGCCACTAAGTATTTTATGAAGTGGATCAAAGCCATCCCTCTGACATACATAACTGACAAGCAAATATCCAAGTTCATTCTTAACTACATTTTTTGGTATGGCCTTCTGCAATCCATCATCACTGACAATAGATGTTCGTTTAAAAAACAAGACGTTCATGAGTTGTGTGAGTGATTCCATATCCAACATCATTTTTCATCTTCGTATTACCCACAAGGAAATGGTCAAGCTGAGGCGTCAAATAAAACCATTGTTAAAATCCTCAAAAAGACTATCAATGGCGCTAGCCATGACTGGCATATACAACTCAACCCTACTTTGTGGGCTTACCACACTAGCATTCGTACACCTACAGGAGCCACTCCATTTTCCCTAGTCTTTGGAGTTGAGGCCATCTTTCTCACTGAGGTTGAAATTCCTTCATTACGAGTCTCCTTGAAAGGTTTAACTAATGACAAGGAATATAGACAATCACACCTGCATGAGTTGAAGATGCTAGAGGAAAGAAGGAAAAATTCCCTAAACCATCTACAAGCATATCCGAACCATCTATGTCACAATTACAACAAGAAGGTCATGGTTAGGAAATTTGGCATTGGTGACCTAGTTCTCATGTAGAACCCTAAGAACTAGGCTAACAGAGAAAAGCCGAGAAAATTTGAACCAAATTGGTTGGGTCCTTACATTATCGTATCTTCTTTTGGTTTTGGAGCCTATCAGCTGGCGACTCCAGATGGAGAACAATTGATAAATCCTATCAATAGTTTACATCTCTGAAGGTTCTATGTATAGCATCAGGAGATTGAGTTGAAAATCGTAAAATACAAAAAAATTGAAAAATGATAAAAAAAATTGTTGCCTTGATGAAAAGCTAGCAAATAGGCGTCCTGGCAGCACCAAAAAAATAAGAAAAATGACAAAAATAGTAAATAAAAATGATTCATCCAATAGTGAAAACCTAGCAAACAGGCGCTTTGGATAAGTACCATGGTGAAAACCTGGTAAATAGGCGCTTTGGATAAGTACCATGGTGAAAACCTGGCAAACAGGTGCCATGCGTAATCAGTCATTGCTCTGCCATCTATTGTTACTTTCTCTGCCATGGCTTAGGATGAGATACTTTTTCCATCACCACCACATTATACCCTTCCTTTCATGGTTGATAAATGGTTGACATCAAGTCTTGTTGACTATCCATCTGGTACCCCAGCAACATCCTTTTCATGTCCCTTAAAATTGGCTAAGTCTTGGACCTGACTGGGGGCAATTTTTTTATCATGTAACTGCAGTGGATGTCACAAATGGTTTCAAAAATTGGAGAAAAGTCCTAAAAAAGACCAAAAACATGGCAAAAAATTCCTAAAAAAAAGATCAAAAACATGGTAAAAATTCCTAAAAAAAGACCAAAAACATGGCAAGAAGTCCTGAAAAAAGGCCAAAAACATCGCAAAATATCTTGAAGAAAGACCTAAAAAAAATTTGAAAACCGTCTTGAAGAAAACCACAATGAACCATCAAACTATCTCAAAATCACAAAAAAAAAGAGAGTAATTTCTTGTCAAGTCCATCAAATCAATTAGTCTTTGTAATTTGTTCGAACTATGTTGTCTTTGTGCATTGGCTACGTAGGAAAGACTCATTTTCGAGTCCTCGAGACATTAGGTCAGTCCTTTTAGGTTTGTCAAAATAAAATCATGGCGCAATCTTTGGTCATTAGGACAAAGTCATTGGTCGTGATGAACTATGAGGTCTCTGAGTGCATGACGTAGGCAAGGCCATCTATCGATGAGCCCCAGAGGCCTCACTAGATCAGTCCATTAGGGTTCATGGCATCACACTAGCACACACGTCAAAAGGTCTTCAATACAAATCAAATCATTCCCAAATAGATAAAACTCATAAAGCAAATTATGGCAATCATTTATTTAGCATGACAATCTCATCAGCACATATCATCATGACAATATCAACATATAGTCAACACAAGTCAAACTCAGTCAAAGCAAGTTGAATCATCATAACCTGTCAAATTGTCAACTCTTGGTTAGCCTTCAGATGTGTCATTTTGAAAGATAACCTTTGTCATTCATGCCTTAGGATGTGTCCTTCCTAGGCATTGTCACTGTCATTCAAAATTTTGAGGGATCCTCTTGACATCTAAGGATCACTCCTCTTGACATCAGTATTCTTCATATGTGTCCTTCTAAAGAAAAAACTCTGTCATTTACGCCTTAGGATGTGTCCTTCCTAGGCATTGTCATCATTTTGAGGGACCCCTTTTGAATTTTAGGGATCAAATCCTCTTGACGTCAACATTATTCAGGATGCGTCTTTCTTGAATTTGGAAATTTTTGACATTTGTCATCTGGGCATCATCAAAACTTTGACACTCTGGCATCTTATCATCATCAAACCTGACATCTTGACATCACAACAATGGATATCCAGATGCACTTGGAAAACATTTGACACTTGTGTTTTGGCTTTTTATCATGTTATTAGTTTTTTAGCGAGATCTCAATAACAAGATTTAGAGAAGCAGTGACGTATCATGACGATTGACATGCATGATTACTAGTTTCTCAGTGAGGTCCTAATTTGGGGATTTAGAAAAACAATGACGTATCATAATAAGGGCTCTATTTTTGTATTTTGGAAAATCATGTTACTAGTTTCTCAAGGATGTCTTGGGAACAAGATTTAGAGAAGCAACGATGCTTTATGAATTCTCTTTGTATTTTTCTGCTTGTGGTTGATTATGACAAAAAGACTGGGGTAATCACACTCTTACTTTGAGTCATGATCATCCTTGACTATGACTACTTGTCTTATGTGATGGTACAACCTTGCACACCTTGATCTATGTCATATTATGGTGTTTGTTGGCCATTACAATAGTTTTCTCAATGATGATTAAGAGCAATAAATATTAAAGTCCTATTGTAAAGTTTTGAAGGATTTGGTCTAGGGACTAACATGCATCTCCTTCTGTCTGGTCATCTTCTCTCATTGATCTAGTCATTTAGTCTCATCATTATGGTCATCTTCTCTCATCCATCTCACAATGATATCCTGTGACATACAAAAACATAACCGTATACATGATCATATAAACATTGCATTAGGTCCATACATACATCATCAATAGCATTAAAATCATATACATGTCATTACATATTGCACTCATATTATCGTAAAAGTGAAATCCATTCAACTAAATACATTATGCATATCATTATCATCATCATCATATATAGATAAGCATTGCATCATCATGGCATCATAATCATAAGTAAGCATCACAGGACATACATGATACATCATAAATCAACAATATACATAAATCATCACATCACATATATCATAATGAATGAATCAAAGAACATCACATAACACACATGTAGGCCGCTTCAAAACTGTATCATCATATATATCACTTCAAAAATGTACAATGGCATAGGATAAAGTCAAGAGATATCCCAAAAATGGAGCTCGTAGGCTCACTAATATATACATAATGTGTCATAACATGGAAACAAATACAACAAACATGCCCCTAGGGTAGACTCTCATCATCTCCTTGTGGCAAAGAGTGTGGCAGCTGGAACTCTATGACAGGCACTGAAATGATGGGTGGACCTATAGCAACCTCTGTCTATGCAACCAATGGAACTAACACTTATAGCATCATCTCCACGGTAATGGACACCTATGATGTCATTATTGCCTGGCTCTAAGAAGTAGAAGGATCTGCCATTGGTGGTTGCCTCTGTACTAACCTCTGCACTAAACTAGTGGACCCATGACTGTGGCTCGAGTGATGACTCGAGGTATTCCTATGAGAGTGGTGGGACCTGTGCCTTGATGAGGTAGACCCTTCTGCACTCATGTGACTCTTGTTGCTACTCCCACTCCCTGATCAGTGGCCACTGCCTGTCCTCGTCTGTGACCATGACAATGTAGGATCTCATCTCTCAGGAGGCACTGCCTACTCATATAATTTCCTATACTGACCCAACCTCATGCTCACCCTGGCTAGCTCACGATCCATATCCCCAAAGGGCCCTATGCATAAGGCTACAAACTCAACGCACCACTGAGATGAGTCCTGCTGGTGGATCACTGCCTGATCCTGCTCTACCCTTGCCACCTCTAGCTCTGACTACAGTGCTTAGACCTATGCAAAACTCTCATCCAATCTCCTCTGAAGGTCTGCCACCCTTTGGTCTATTGTGGCATCATGGGGCAGCATCGAGGTGGACGGTATCTCCTCATCTCCCTCCACCATCTTGAATCTGAGAAGTCTCTCAACCTCATCCATAGCATCATCCTCTGCCACATCCTCTCCACTGACTCCCTCATCTCAGGGCACATCTACCTCTGCCTTGGCCACATCCTCCTCCCATCTCTCCACATCTACCTCTACCTCGGCCACATCCTCCTCCCATCTCTCCACCTCCACCTCTTCCTTGGCCACATCCTCCTCTCTCTCTCCTCAGGTACTTCTGGGATAGCATCTAGTGCTACCCTCACCACACGTGGGTACACCCTCTAGACCTATCTCTAACCATCTCTCCTACGTCTATGACCATCTCCTCCATCATCTCCATCATCTCCATCATCTCCACCCTGACCTCCATCTCTGCCCCCATCCCTGCCTCCATCCTAGCCTCCATCTCTCCCCCTACCTCTGTCCCAACCTCCATCCCTCCCCCATCCTCTTCCCCTATCACTGTCTCTCCCTCCTCATCTGGCTCTTGGCATATGAGGCATCACTGACCATGTGTCCACAGGTGTTGGCCCATCAAGATCTGTCAATGGCATTGATATATGTGCCTGCCACCATAGATCATAATCTGATGTGGTCCTGGGATCGAAAATCCCACCTCTCCATCCCCACGGCTGGGATCCTAGCCCATCAATCTGCTACTCTACAAAGGCTACTGGAATGGTTGGTCCCCAAGCATACTCTTTGGATGATCAGGCATACTCGGTTATCCCTATAGGTACACCCTGCTACTCTCTAAACTGCCTAAGGACACGCTACGACAAATGCATCTTGATGATAAACTGGCTCTACACAGTCCTGTTAATCAAATACCGGTACTGTTGGCATAGGCTCAGATGGTCCACCTCATCATCCCACTGCTCGCAGTCTCTGTACGGCCTCCAGATAAAGGACACCATCATATCAATCATGTGATGCCACCAGCCCATCTCTCTCATCCACGTCTGTTGTAAGGCACTAGCATAATAATAAGCATAGGGCATCCCCTTGGCCAGTTGTGGTCTCTGAATTGGTGGATGAAATATGGCTATGTGCTCCTAGGCCCAAATCATCATCAGGGTGGTTCTGCAAGAGATACTCTCTTCCCTCCGGTACACAACCTCGTGTAGTTGGTGATAGAATGTTCGCAATAAACATGGGCCCTAGGCATAAACTATCCTTTCCCGCCTCATCCCAACCAAGACGTCTCCCCAGCCAATAGGGAATCCATGTCCAGGATGATCGGGAATCAGTATCCCACCAATAAGTGTCGCCAAGAAAGCATCAAAATGGGCATAGTGCTCCACTATGAACTCCCATCAGATCTCATATCCTAGATGCTAAGTCCTACATCCTCATCCTGGTAGTACGCCTGAAAAGTCTGCTCGCCATGGTGAGGGTCGTAGATGATCTGCTCTCCTTTGATCAGCACCCGTAGAATGCGGTACACATCCTCTAGTGTGATGGTCACCTCACTTGTCAGTAGGTGGAAGGAATAGGTCTCTGAATTCCAATGCTCGTATAGCACAGTCAGTAGTCCCCTATTTTCCCGAATAGTAGACATATAGGTGACATAGTACAAACCCAGGGCCATCAATCGTCACCGCTCTCGCGAGCTCAGCTGATCAGCAAACCTAAAGGTTGCCAGTCTCTCTCTTGTGTGTATATCGGGGCAAGTTGCTTCTGCAGAAAGCCAAACAATGCGTTAGTACCTTCTACATAGCTGTCAATATTATCAAAAGTATTTAAGGTTTTACAAACATCAAATTTAGCCCTAGTCAAAGCAAAAGTCAAATGCGTCGCATGACTACAATTGCGTTGCATAACATTGAATGCTTTGTTTCATACTTCAAATGCATCGTAACATGGCAATTATGTCTCTGGGTTGCTCAAATGTGTTGCATCACAGCACTTGTGTCACCATATATGACAATTGCATCATTCCATTCAAATGCATCGCTAAAATAGATGATTACGTCGCAAAATGATAATTGTGGCATTCTAAAATTTGAATGTAGCTCAAAAAGGTGAATGGGTCACAATTTTTGGAAAATGCGGTGCACAACCTTAGTTTTCCCTAAATTACCTTTGCACTTGTGTCGCAATACATCAAATGCATTGAACACGAAGTCTAATGCGGCTTACACGAAGTCAAATGTGGCTTACGCGAATGCATGTGTCACAGCGCATTTGTTGTTCATCCTAGAAACCTACTTTTGGCATGCAAAACAAAAAAATTATGAAGGATGATAGGGGTACATACTGCTAGCTTTGAGCCCTCTGGCCATCTAAAAGTCTGCACAATCTCACCGCGATGCTCTGTCACTGGAATCACCATCTTCGCTGCACTTCTTTTTGCTCTGAGCTCCCAAAATTTACAAAGGGGATAGTGAAAATGAATTGAATTTTACCCCTTTGTCAACCTATTTATAAAGTCAAAATGGCATTTGTCAACTAGGTTATTACTGGAGGCTCATTTGACCAACTTTAACCACCCCCTTGGCTGCCTTAAACATGTCAGAACTTGAAACTGTCTATGCCATTGTTTTTCCAGTCATCAAATTGACTTATCGGGACCCTTTACAAATTTTTCTGCCACCGACCCAAATTTTGAAAAATTTCCCGATGGGGCATTGATACTCTACACCTTCACTGGGGCATGGATTTCACTTATTTTCTTTGTCACAATGTGACATGCTACATTATGATAAAGAGGGGAAAAATGTAGACACTTAAAAATGACCAAGGCCTGCAAGCTCTTTTTTACCACTTTCGTCCTTGCATAATTATGACATTTAATTATGTCTCTGGTCCACGTTTGACTATTGATTAAATAATTCATAATTATTTAATTAATTCATGTCCTTTTATTCTTCATGATTATTAAATAAAAAAATTCTATTTATTTATTAAATACATCATTAATTGTCTAAGTCTTCCCTTAATTAAATAAATTTCTTAATTTATTTAATCACCCTTTTTTAGTCATTTCTTCCTGATTATTAAATAAATAAGTTTTATTTATTTATTTAATATGTCACTAATTGTCATAATTAAATGAATTGATTAATTTATTTAATTATTGATCATATTTGCTAAATTAAATAATTATCTTTAATTATTTAATTGTCACAATTAATATTCCTCTCATTTTAAATAAATGAAATTATTTAAAATGTCATCACATTCTTAACTGATGGTTAATTTTAGTAAATAATCTGAAAATTGATTATTTATTATTTCACAAAATCCATATTTGGAATTAATTTAATTCAAAATGGTAACTAATCTTCTAAAAATCAAGTAATTGGGTAGATTCTTGATTTTCTAAATCTAATCTTTAGTTCAACTCTTATCTTATTAAATTTTGAAAATCTTTATTTTCTAATTAATTATCTCATTTATTCTCCACTGTCAATTCAATCTTCTTAGATGACATCTCGACCACTCATTTAAGGATTTTTCCCTAACCCTGATTAGGGATTATCAAATTTAATCTCGTCCTTTGATTTTAGCTCTCTGTCAAAAGTCAATCTCGTTCGTCCATTCAAAATGGCATTTTCTATAAAATGCTATTTTGTTCTCATTTTTGGATTACGCATTGACATACTTAGATATTTCATAGAAATTGTTGCATTTATTGTCTTATTCCACTTAGTCTTGGCATATTTAGGCATAGACATTTCAATCATATTGTCATAGGCATAGGCATTTTAGAAGAAAATCCTTCAAAGCTTGTGTAGGACTTCGTCAAGGATTGTTCGCACATTCGATCTAAGGGCAACACAAATCAGCAAGTTAGAAGGTGTAATGGAGATCAACCATGGAGAATTAAAAAATTGGGTGAGATCGTTCTATTTTATGTGTTTTCATTTATTGTTCCTTTGCACTTCATTATTTCTTTGGGTTTATGCTTTCAATTCATTTGATAAACTAAACTTAAAATTAACCCTTAGATATAGTTTGTACTAGACTAGACATTACCCAAGTAGTGGGAGTTCTTTATAGATATATGTCTAATCTTGCTAAAGTTCATTGGGATAAAATTAAAAGAGTCTTCAGATATTTGTTTAGTACCTTCGATTATTCCTTATGTTATCATAGTAATATGACCGAAGATGAAATTTCCCTTGATATTCATGGTTATGTGGATTCAGACTGGGCTGGTGATGTTGATAGCAGATGATCCACATGTGCTTATGTGTTTACTTTATTTAGTGGTGCAATTAGTTGCATGTGTAAGCAATAGGTTGTGGTTTCTTTTTCCACTATTGAATTTGAGTATATGGAAGCTACTCATGCTTGTAAAGAAGTCATTTGGCTTAATAGTTTGTGTTCAAACATTGGAATAAAATTGAAATAAAGAAATATGGGTTCCACCTATTAGGAGATGGAACACAAAAAGGTTTTAGGACCTTCCTCCTATTTCCTTATGTTTCATTCAAGGAAACCTTAGAGATGTCAATCTAGGGATAGAATTATGGAAAGAGATTTGCAATAAGGTGTCCTAGGTTATGCAGGAGCACCTACACCTTATTGGAAAAATGTGATCTCTTGAAGGTTGATAGAAAGTGTGAAGGGGGTAGTATAGGGTGTTTTTAGTTTATATATGCTAAATAAGCCCTATTGAGACCATTCTATATGTAATAAGTTGATTTTGAGCCATTTAGAGTTGATAGGTTGGTAGTTCTACAATCTTGCACAAATTGTCAAATGTTGTCTTTATAGCCCATGGTGGCAAATTTATGAATTTGTAAAAGGTTATGCAAGATTGGTGTTCTAATGTTGTAATTGTTCACATATGGATTTGAGAGATCATTTTTGGCTACTTGTTTTGTCATTGATGGCAACTGGAGTCAGTAGTATGGTCTGCAGTGTTAGCATTGCTCCTACTAGCAAGGGAAGTAAGATTTTATAATCTACCGGAAGAAAGAATGAAGAGCAGAACATTCAGTTGATAAGTTGATCTGATCACTTCACTGAATCATTATTTTATGGTGTGGATCTCCAATAAATACTTCCTAGAATGTATACTATCCTACAGGTGAGTTTTTTGGTGTTGCATTAGTCGAAGTTTGAGTTAAGAGGTTCGGTAGTATGGTTCATGGTTTATTCTCTCATTTTGGATGACATGTTTTATATGGCGTATCATGGATGTATGTGGAGTATGTATTTAGTTATTTATTATGTTTGGAAATTTTTTTTGGGTCCCTACTATAGTCTATCCGACTTGTGTGGGTACGCATCAACTCTAGTTAATGATTTGAGCCGACATAAGGAAGAATTTTATATTTTGTTGTGAAGCCAACATATAATGAATTCCTGATTAGCAGGTATATAATGGAGATTAAAAAATAATTTTGAAGGTGAAGTAGTTGTGGTAGAGATAGAAGTGTATGTGTATCAAGAAGAGAGCAAAAAATGGCAGATTAGTTATATGAGGATGGAAAAGGTTAAATTGTATGCTAAGCATAACAGAGTAGAGCATAGCAGAGCAGAGCAGAAGTGTGAATAGGTCAAAAGATGTGGTATCTGATTATGAGATTCATTGGAATTGAATCCATGAATTTGTAGATGTTGTATTCTCAGTTCAATTTTTTTTTGTAATTTCAATTATACTTTGTAAGGTAGTGAGCCTTTCTCTCTTGAGCAGTGAGCTCTAGGCAATGCGCCTAGATGCAAGTGCATTCCCCTCTTCTATCATACTTTTAATAGAGTATACATTGTGGATTAATCTCCACCGTATTTTTTCCCCTAATAGGGTTTCCACATAAAAAAATTTGGTGATATGGTGTTCATTAATGTGATTGCTTGTTTCCATTTGTTTATATGATGTGAATTTTGTTTTAAGTTTAATTATTGTTATTGATAGTTTTAGATCTGATTTGAAAGTCAAAAATTATTGAACATTGATTCACCCCCCCTCTCAATGTTCCTAGTTTCCAATAGTAATAAGGCAAAAAAAAATTCATTTGGCTGGTTTTTGAGTCATTTGGGTCCATTTTGTAAAAGTTGCACAAAAAAGGCAAATGTTGTCAAAGAGTGTCAAAAATGCAACTTTTAGGGAAGTTGAAGGGATATAGAAGTTGAAATGTAGTTATTAACATTGGAGAAGGTTGGCTTGAGTTAAGAAAATGTATAAAAATCCTTCCAAGGCTCGAAAAAAGGTTGTTGAAGTTTATTTTGTGGAGTTCAATACAAAAACGTTATATTTTGCATTTTTCTAGCTTTTTCAGCCTTTCTTCATTATGTATAGCCTACACAGCCCAAGTTATGCTTTGAAATCAACTTAAAAGTGTTTTAATCTGAGTTAGCTTTCAAATTAATCTATTCTAAAGGTATAATATTGAGTTTGGAGTGAGTAATCTTCATTTTATTGCTACTACCTCTATTTTTTATAGTTTTTGGTGTCGAGAGTCATCTAAAATGGCCAATTGACCCATTCCACTTTATGTAATTTTTTTGACTCATGTAATGGGTCCAAAATGTTGTAATATAGGTTCTTGCATGATATGGTAGGTATGGATAGCATTTTGTGTGAATTGGAGTGATGACCTAGGGTGAAAGTGCATTTTTCCTTATGAAAATGATGGGTTAAAGGAGGGTTTTGAAGAATTGTTGATGGAACTATTGATGTAATGAATTTTTAAGATTTTTTAGGGTATTTAAGGTGTGTTGGATTCTTTGGTTGAGTTTGGGGAGCCCGAGTGGATAGACTTTGAGTAAACCCTTGATGTTTTGCTTGAAAGTGAGGGTTTTGAGAAATAGTGTTCTAGAAGGTTTGGATTTGAGAAATGATGTTTGTTTCTGATGTTTTGAGACACAAATTATCATTTTTTTTCAATTTTGAGTGATAGGTTGGTACTTAGGAGTGGCCTCCTTTGTAAATCAAGGCTAATAGGTGTCCTAAACATAGGGGTAGACTAAAGGATTTCAAAATTGTCTCAAAGAATCCTTATGGAGTCAATTGGTATGTTGTTTTGGGTTGTGTTGTGAGTCTCAAAGGGTGGCAAGAAGGTTCTTAGGTGACCTTCTCTAAAATATATTGGGTAGAGTTGGTGTTTGAAGGCTACAAGCCTATTGGTGAAAGCTTGATTCAAATTGAGTGTTTAGTGATTCAAGGGTTGGTTATTGTTTGTATTTGATCAGCTTGAGTTTGTTTGGGGTTTTTCACCACCTTGTCTACATTAGGTGGTATCAGAGCCCAGTTATTAGATCCCTTGTTGGTGATTTGGTTGGTTTTTGCAAGTTGGAAGGTGAAGAGGCAACATTGTCAAGATGCCTCGTAAAGGAAGCCTAATTGCAAGAAAGATGGATGGGAAGGCTAGAAAAATAGAAGCCTTGAGAAGAGAGATGGTTGGATTGAAATCAAAGACTGGAGTGGATATGGATGAGAGTGATAGTGAAGAAGAAGATACTTATAGTGAAGAAGAAGAAGAAATGGATCAAGATGATGTAAGGATGGTGAAGCTTTTGAAGGTTGTGAAGAAAGATGGACATAGAAAAATGGATGTTCCTATGTATGGGGGAAAACTAGATGGAGAAGAGCTCATGGATTGGATTGGGGTTTTGGAAAACTACTTTGATGGTGAAGAGATTGATGAAGAACACAAAGTTAAGAAGTCCAAGACAAAATTGAAAGGAAATGCCTTGTTGTGGTGGAACTTTGTGCAAGATGAAAGGGAGAGAAAAGGAAAGAACAATATCACCTCATGGGAGAGAATGAAGGAAAAAATTAAAGGTAATTTCCTTCCTTGTGATTATAATGTTGAGTTACTTAAAAGATTACAAAATCTTAGGCAAAAAGAACAAGATGTGCAAACATATACTAAATAATTCTATAGGCTAATTATAAGAACTAAGCATGAGGAGGATGAGGAAGAAAGAGTAGCTAGATATATCAATGGCCTAAGGTATAACATTCAAGATGAAATTAGTCTATTGGCACCAAAACAGTTGAGCAATGTTTTCAAATGGCAATAAGGGTAGAAGAAAAACTAAAGATGAGACAAGAGAAGGAAACAAGGGGAAGAGGAAATATTCCTAGGGGTAGAGGTACATCTTCAACACCAAGGAAGACCAAAGAAGATCTTGAAGATTTTGATAAGAATAAAGAACAAGCTCCTAAATCTAGAGGTGGATGGAGAGGTGGAAGAACAAGTTTTAGAGACAGAAATACTATTCAAGGAAGTGGTTCTAATGTGTTTATAGGTAGATGTTGCAGTTGTGGTGATTATGGAAATCCATCCTACAAGTGTCCTAATAAACTTGGTGCTACTTCAAGTGGGAGTGAGAGATGAGGTGAGAAGAGGGTGCAAATAGTGCAAGAGGATGAAGAGGAAAGTGTTAGTTCATCAAACCTTGTTGCAAAACCTGAAGTTGAAGATGCTATAATGGTGAGAAGAACCATGTTGAAGACCTCTAAAGACAACTTTTGCAAAGAAAGGTCTCTTTAGAACAACATTTAAAACTAAGAATAAGGTATGTAAATTGTTATTATAGACTCAGGGTGTACTGAAAATATGGTTGCTAGTGAGATGGTAGAAAAGTTGGATTTGAATAAATTCCCTCATGATAACCCCTACATGATTTCATGGCTCAATGAGAATCAATATATTCTTGTGAATGAGCAAGTAAAAGTTGAATTTAATATTGTTGGTTATAGAGATCAAATCGTGTGTGATGTTGTTCCCATGAGTTTTTGTCATATTTTTCTTGGAAGGCCATGACAACATGACAAAAGGGCCATATATGATTGTAGGAGTAATTTTTATTTGATTGAGCATGAAGGTAGAAGTTTTTCACTCCTCCCATTGTAGGATGATCAGTCAGATACAACGAAAGTGATTGTGTTTGGTATGAAGACACTTGTGAGGAATGAAAATTTTAAGCATGAAGGCATTCCCATGATGGCAAAGGCAGGGACATAGCATAAGGAGGTAGAAACAAAGCACATGAAGTATGTTTCAATATTGAAGGATGAAGGAAACATGTTGATACCACAAACAGGTCAAGGAAAGGTTAATGTGCAAATGCAAGTTGAGAGTAAGGGTGGCAACACCATCCTTGTGGGGACTATGAGTTGTCCTATAATAGTGAATAAGATTGGAGGGCAGTTTGGCACAGTCAAGACAAAGTTTTCTAAGATTGATGGACTTGACAAGAATAGGGAAGTGGTGCAAAAAGGTAAAGGTATGTGTTGTGATCTTTTGTGTGTAGGTCTAGGGATAGTAAAGGCACCTTTTACAGGTGTAAACATACTTAAGGAATATGGAGCAGGTCTATTGGAAGAAGACAAGTTGAGGCAAAGAGAGGACAAAGCAAAGTATGAGAAAAGGATAGAATACACACCACCGTGGAGGAGAACGTTAGTTGAGAAATCCTATGGAGGATATTAATTGTATAAGAGGAATGAATCTATTTTTAAGGTCTAACATTGATTTTGGAGTGAGTTATCTTCATTTTATTGTTGCTACCTCTGTTTTGCATAGTTTTTGGTGTTGAGAGTCATCTAAAATGGCCAATTGACCCATTCCACTTTATGTATTTGTTGTGACTCATGGAATGGGTCCAAAATGTTGTAATATAGGTTCTTTCATGGTCTGGTAGGAAGGGATAGCATTTTGTGTGAATTGAAGTGATGTCCTAGGGTGAAAAGTGCATTTTTCCTTATGAAAATGATGGGTTAAAGGAGGGTTTTGAAGAATTGTTGATGGAAATATTCATGTAATGAATTTTTAGCTTTTTCAAGGTATTTAAGGTGTGTTGGATTCTTTGGTTGAGTTTTGGGAGCTGAAGTGGATAGACTTTGAGTAAACCCTTGATGTTTTAATTGAAAGTGAGGGTTTTGGGGAACACCATTCTAGAAGGTTTGGATTTGAGAAATGATGTTGGTTTTTGATGTTTTGAGACAAAGATTATCACTTTTTTATGATTTTGAGTGACAGGGTGGTGTTTAGGAGGGACCTCCTTTGTAAATCAAGGCTAATTGGTGTCCTAAAAAAGGGGTAGACTTAAGGAATTCAAAATTGTCTCAAAGAATCTTTATGGAGTCAATTGGTATATTTTTTTGGGTTGTGTTGTGAGTCTCAAAGGGTGGCAAGAAGGTTCTTAGATATCTTTCTCTAAAATATATTTGGTAGAGTTGGTGTTTGAAGGCTACAAGCCTATTGGTGAAAGCTTGATTCAAATTGAGTGTTTAGTGATTCAAGGGTTGGTTATTGTTTGTATTTGATCAGCTTGAGTTTGTTTAGGGTTTTTCACCACCTTGTGTGCATCACTAGGTGGGTGATTAAAGATAAAAAGAGGGATTCACCACCAATAAAATTCTTGGAAAGAAGAAAACACAATGATATGTAAACCTAACTATGCAACCTAATATATGAAACTAAAAATTAGAATAATTAAATGAGAAAGGACAGAGGGACACTTGGAAAAATGAAGATGCTTGGAACAAGGTCTAAAATCTTAAAAATATGAATTTTAAAGCATACTAGGACTCATACACAAGGTTGGGTGATTTAGTCCTAGTTTAGGGTTTTTTTTCCAGAAGAAAGTTGAATTTCATAGTGACAAGTCTGAATCCTCTAAAATCTAGAAAATGTGCTAAACAAGGACTCATATGCCACAAGTGGCGTATCAGTCGCATTCTACTTTTTTAGAAAGTTAAGATCTGAATTTGTTGTCCTATCTCTGCTCTTCCTTCCAAACCTTATTTTTAGATCTTAACCTACTAAAATCCTACAAAACAAAATATTTTATTGATTTTATTATGAGGGGTTTTCCTTGGTCAAACACCTAGTTTAGTAGTTAAACCTTCATAGAAATAATAGATATTGAAAGTAAATATGAGTGTAAGTACTAATCTTAAGTGCGTCTAATATTATGAGATCTAAAATGCAATAAAACCCTATTCTAATGTGCTAGAATAAGATGCATGAATGAAACATTAAGATGATGACTCACTTTGGGAGATCTCTAATCACTCTAATAAGCCACAATAATGCATGTACCTTCCTTTAGGTAGAATGTAGAATGATAATGGTGGATGAAATCACTTAGGAAACAAGTCTTTAGGCTTGGTTCGATGGCTAGTTGCATATCCCCAACCTAGAATCCATCATGAGCTCCATAAGAAACCATCATCAATCCTTGATAGTGCTAGATATTGGATTGAAAGTGAGCTTGAAGACCTGAAAAAACACTATAATGCTTCTCCAAGACTTCAACTTTACTTGCTCCTTGTTCTTGAATGCTTGACCTTGAATGCTCTTGCTTGAAAGTTCTAGGAATTATTAGCTCTCGAATTACTTTTTCTAGGTGAAATAATGATTTGAAACCTTGTTTATATAGGAACTTCATCTAATTTACCATTTATTAGATCCCAAATGTTGACATTAGCCAAAAATTTTGAATTAAAAACCTTAATTTCCCACTCAAACCCTAAAAAGGGTCCACATGGGACTCATACGCCCAAGGTGGCACATGGGTCCCACCTAGGAGACTCATATGCCTATGGTGGCATATGAGTCCCACCCTAGTTTTTCAAGGTGATCAAATGTCAGGTTGTTAGAAAATTGAATGCATTTGTTGATTTTGTTGGGATTTCAGTCGAAATAAGCCTTGGGATCCAAAATAAAGGGTTTTAGGGGCCTATTAATGATGATTTAAAGGGTCATGAATGTAAGGGTACTAAAATAAGTCCAATGTAAGTGTGAAATTGTACCATCTCCAGAATGGAGTACAATTTTCTACACTACATTTATCCCCCACTTTAGTGCCCATATGAATCTACATGCATATGCAAGCTAAATGAATCCAAACAGTAAACTTTATCTCATAAAAGGATACTCATATGGATTTATTTGCAAACATGAGAGAACGAAGCCCCCTTGTAGCTATCTGTAAAACCACAATGTTAGGAACCACATCCTACAAAATCAATTCTTTAGTCATTCAAAAATCCTCTTATCTAGCTTCTTCTAGAAATCAAATTCGAGGGTAGATATATGCCCCCTTGATTTTGCTTGCTTTATGGAGTTGGAACCAAGGTAGTAGTCTAATCGCATCAAATTGCATAAGTCATATCATAGGGTATTTCCAAGTACCATAGCACATAATGATAGAAATTTTATTAGAACATGAGCAGAATCATGAATCCAACGCAACAAATGACATCAAAAATAGAGTTCTCTATCCCCTAGTATGTTAGTTTTAATGAAAAAGAACTTTTAACCCTAATATGTAAATGACCTAATTTGAAAGTATATAAGAGTAAAAAGTGAATTAATTTGTAATCATTTTCTCTTTTACCTTCTTTTATCTTGATTCCAGTTGAGACTGAGTGATAATTCCAAGCATATGACCATACATGCCTTTGAGACTCAAGAGCCTAAGTGCGAAGGTAGTGCGGGGTGACCTACAACATCTTGTGAGTGGATTCTTCTCTACCTTAGCTTTATTTTTACACATTTATTTTATGTTTTACACATTTCTAGATATATTTAGGATGCTAGAAGAAAAATTCGCAAAGCGTCCCTTTTTTTCGCAAAGTGTCCCAAAAAGGGAATAAAGTGTTTAGAAAAGTACCCTATACCAACTTTAGAGCACTTTTTCACTATTTATGTATATATTTAAGATTTTAGAATGCTTATAGGTGATTTTTTTTCTTTTTTGTTAGATTCCTCCTCGGTCACGACAATGTCTCGATGGTAGATTATTTTTTCTGATTATGAGACCTAGTCACAATTCTATTGGAGAAGGATACATAGAATTTATAGGCTACATGGATATACTAGGTGTATCTCATACCTCCTATGAGATAACATGATGCCATGCTAATTACATTAGCAGAGAGGTGGGATGTGGATACCTGCACCTTTTGTATACCTACTGGCGAGATGACTATCACTCTCAGGGAGGATTTTCATCACATTATTTGAGTTCCCATTTGAGGTGAGACCATCCATTTCATAGAGGAACATTCTTACAAGAAAATGAGAGTAAATATATAGTATTGTCTTTGAGGATTGCTTCGAGAGGATATCGTGGGGCCACGTATTGAGCTACACTAGCTACTCTAGGTATGATGTCACTTCTGAGGTGAATTATAATTTTCATTATAGCATTAGTACTAGTCCTAGATGGCTGAGGAGCACACCTAGATGGAGGCCTAGTTCACATGATATAGGAGATGGAGCGTTATAGGATAGTCTGTGCATAGGTTCATAGTATGTTAGCACATCTTTACTATGGTCTAGGATGATTCACTTACCATGAGGTGGAGAGCATGGTGCATTGTACACTACTACAGGTCTAGTTCCTAGAGCATATCACATGCACTAGGCCGATAGGATTTCCTTCTATATGTTTCCTTGGATAGCCATGCTCCTTTAGTTATCCATTGAGGCGAGCATGGCAATATGAATATCTGCTATTCTAAAGAGTCATATTTGATCGCCTAGATCAAGAGATCTTATGGAGACCCTACCAGTTGATACTGTAGTGGCCAAATGAGACCTACCAATTGATACAGATGTAGGGGGACAAGTTTTTACTGGGAAGGCATGACTACGTAGCAAGACCATTCTACTATGATCATGTCATGAGACAATTTAGACAGATACAGGTGCCACCAGTAGCATGACCATTTTATAGGTGATCAGTGTGGAGTGCTTGGAGGCCTAGGGATACGAGATGGCTTATAGTCAAAGATGTTGTCTCTAGTGACTCAGATGATTCATATTTTGACATTCCCTTAGTCTCCAATGTTGATGACATGGGTACTACTAACACATATGAGGAGTGGTGGGCTGCAACATAATCACCTCAAGTATTTCCTATGGCTCAACCTATAGGCTTTACAAGGCCTCTTCCAGATCACAATGATGATGAGGAGGAGATAGGTGAGGAGATAGGGGTCAAGGCTGTATACCTATTTGTAGATGAGATAGAGGAGGATTATGATGAGGAGGAAGACTCAAACTATGAAGGGGAGGAGGAGGACGATGATGATGAGGGACAATTGATGAGTGAGGGTAGTGATAGAGAAAATGAGGATCCTATGAGTGGAGAGATTCAGTTCCCACCCAAGTTACTAGATCATACTCAATAGTTGCAACACGTGCCAAAAATCATGAGCATGGAGAGGCTAGCACATCCTCTATAACTCCTACATAGGATGAGGCTATTTTTACAGAGTAGGTTGGAGATCTAGGTGATGACACATTATTTGTGATTATGCTCATATTCATGTTCTTCCTTTATATATACATATCATGGTGTGTACTGGTTATCTTTATGTTTTCTATCTTGCATGGTCCATGAGAAAATTACATGATCTCTATTGATGATTGGCCACAAAGATAGTACCTCCTTCACTCATAGATGAGGCTATCAGGATAGACTACATGCCCCCACCCATCATGGAGCAACATCTAGAGCTATTCAAGCCTTATGCGAGATTGAGAGGAGCCTATGAGAGTGCTTCCAAGCATGCTGATTGAGCTTAGGGTTATCTATCAACACTGTAGGCTGCATATGATGAGCTTTGATCATCTCAAGATTTGATGGAGGTCAAGAGACTACGTGGAGAGGTTTCTAGACTATAGGTGGAGTGATGCCAAATAGAGTGAAAGTGCACAGAGGCTGTCATATGGGAGGTTATGAGTGTTGGACAAGCATGCGGCCTTCAGGAGGCATTGGATTCTATAGTTGCATCACAATCGCATACTACCATATCTTGACAGATGGCCTCTTGATGGATGGGATCACCAGGTCTAGAGGGATCTAGTAGCCACAAGCCACAATAGTAGTGTATATTTTATGATATGTACTTAATTTTTTTTGATGATATACATATGAGCATCTATATTTTGTTGTTTGTGTATGTGTTTGATTTAGATGCCAATTTGATTTATGAAGCAATCTTTGTAAGACTATTTAATAAATGTCTCCATGATCCAACATGTTTTATGTGATCTAATAAAAACTATCCTAGTTTCTTTTAGATGCAACATTTTGATTATGTTATGATAAATTAAATGCACCTATGATCTAATTAAAGAATATTAAATGCATGTAAGGATCTAATATAACATAATATACAAGATTAACTTGAAAAGTATGAAACCTAAAGTAACAAATCTAAAATCAATTTGAATAATTACTTTAGTATTTAGGACACACAAATTATTGTTTGTCAAGAATGAAGTAATGAGTGAACTAGCATACTATCTACTAACTCTAACATCATTTATCTATCATTCACACTATTCGAGAAGAAATATTAGAAATAATGCCAGTGGAAATGTGTGGCATTAATAGGTTATTTAATAGGAAAGCCACACTCACCATTCCATCCACATGTCAATTATCTTTACATGGGATGCTATCAATGGTATATGAATCAAAATTGTTTAACAAATTCATTGTGAGATTTTGATATTTTGATAATTTTTTATGCTTTTCTTGATACAATCCATTTATTTTCTTAATAACTAATTGTGAATCATAGAATATTTTAATATTTCAAGCTCCTAGAGTTAAAGTGGCACATAATCCAGCAATTAACACTTCATACTCTACTTTTTTGTTTGTGCATAGGAATTTTAAGCAATAGGAAAATAGAATAGGCTTTGTTGCAGGCAGGACTATTATAACCCCTCCACTGGAGCTCGTTCTACACTTAGAACCATCAAATTATAACTCCCATGTATTAGTTTCAATCATCAATACAGTATTGTCAGAGAATGAATCATTATTATGTAATGCTAGGGGAGAGGGAGTGGGTATGTGCAGGATTATGATGGGACAAAAAGCTGCAATATGTTGGGTATTTATAGGGTAAGTGGTTGACAACTTTTTTTTTACCCAAAATTGATGAAATAAAAATGGTTTTTAAAGGAGATTCTCAACTTTCCACCAATATAGATTATTCTTTACTTTGAATTTAATAAATAATTATTATTCATTTTCTATTTGAATTACAACTAAAGTGTTGATTGATAGGCTGATTGAAAAAGATCTATAGCTTTCAAACTATATCACATTTTTTGAATCCAAAACATGAATCACATTCTATGCTTCATATAATATAGGATTAAAAAAAAAATGAATTTCTTTAAGTTTTGACCAAGTTAAGGTGGTCAAACATACGAGTTTTTATATTTTTAAAAAGTTGTAATAAAAAATTCATAATTATTTATTTACTTGGAAAAGAAATACAAAAAAATATGCATCACATTCGGACATGAGTCCTCTACTTATGTCTAAAATATTATAAAAAAGGTATTATCATTTTATTGTGGTTATGGTGGTCAGACAGACACCTACTTCTTTTTTTTTCCCTGAAATTTAAGTACTACTGCATTGAAATTTCAAATTTTCACCAAATAAATTTTTTCATTTTTTAAATAAACCTAGTAGTTTAGAAACTACACTCAATTTGCTACAACTTATATTCTTACATATTTTTTTAATAATATAGATAACTTATTCAAATTCTTACGTCAAGTTGCCTAACTTTGATTTTTCTAAATTTTTTGCCACTTAAGGGGCTATTTTTTCCATGATGATCCTGCACATGCCTGAGTGTCAGCTAATTGGTTAGTCAAAGCTTGTCCTTTAATTTCCTTTTGTGAGAGAAACTTAAGGTCAAACTTAGTTAAAAACATAACCCACTTAGCTAAATGTCTCGATAAATATGTTTTAGCCAAAATGTGCTTTAAAGGATCAAACTTCATCATCACATGCATTTCAGCATTTAGTAATTAATGTCTCAATTTACAAGTAGAGAATAGTAGAGAATACAAGAGACAAATATTGTTTTTCTATTATCGTGTAGCATGTCTCATAATCAATTTTAGAGTTCAACTAATGTAACAAACAAGATTTTCTTTACCATTTTTGTCTTGTTGGGCCAACAATGTTGCGAGAGCATGGGCTGATGCTGATGTATATAGAATGAATGGTTTCTCTTGCATAGTAGGTTGTAAAACAGGTGGAGTAGCAAGGTAATCTTTAAAACTCTCAAAATCCTATTTACAATCATTATTCCAATTAAATTGAACCTATTTATTAAGAAGATGTATAAAGGGTAATGTTCAGTCTGCTAGGGATGCTACAAAATGACAGATAGCCTAAATTCTTCCTTGTAAAGTGTGTAATTCTGAAATGTTTCTAGGAGGTGGCATGTTAACTATAGCATCAATTTTCTTTGTGACCACCTTAATGCCTTTATGAGGTATGATAAAACCTAAAAAAATTCCACTATCTACACCAAATAAACTTTTTTGTTTTCAATCTCATGTTATACTTTCACATTCACTCAAAGATTTTTAGAAGAATATTCACATTGTCTTGTCAATTTAAAGATTTAGAATATCATCAACATAATATTTCAAAATATTTGTATGTAATCACAAAATATCAATGTCATAGCTCATTGTTATGTTGCTCCTATGTTATTCAATCCAAAAGGCATAGCTACCCAACAAAATGTTCTCGAAGTTGTAGTAAATGCTATTTTATATTGATCTTGAGGGTTGATCTTGTTGGTAATAGTATGAACAAGAACCCATCTAGTGAATGTCCCGACCCCTCCACCAGCCATGTTTCCAATTGCTAACAAAAATTATGTGGCATGGGACACCAGAAGTCCTCTCATATCACCAATAGCACCCACCATTTGGAATCCTATCCCAAATTCTAGTTTAAAAGTTGTACCAAAATTCACTGGGGAAGGATTAAAAACACCATCTGAACATCTGCAAGATGTGGCAGACATATGTTTGGTGCATGGTGTAACTAATCAAAATGTAGCATTGAGATTGCTTGAAACCTCTTTCAAAGGTAAGGCACTTGATTGGTACCACACTTTGGGAGCCAATACTATCAGTACTTGGGATCAACTCAAAGATCCTTTCTATGAGTAGTTTTCAAACAATGGAGATTGTTCTTCGCTATTTGAACAGTTGGCGATCATAAAGAGGGCCCCTCAGGAGGCCATGAATGACTTTAATGCTCAATTTCTCATGACTTGGAAAAGGATTTAGCTAGAAATTCATCTTCTTGCAGATTTGGCATTCTTATTCTATCTAAAGTCTCTAAATGCTGACATTTCAGTGATGATCTAGTCCCTTGGTGGGAACACCTTGCTAGATGCATATAACATTGTTGTTAAGGTAGAGAATAATTTGATCAATGCCAGAAAGTTATGGCCTTGGCTTGCTATGCCTATATTTGTAGATTTTTGTATTCCTCCCCAAGAGATAGCTTCTACTAGTGCATCTGCTCCTCCCCAATCTATGTACACATATCTGAGTGCACCATGGAATGTTGCATCTACATCTAAATCTTCAAAAGATGAGATGAGCGATGTCAAGTAGTTGTTTCAAAACATCTCAAATGAAATGAATAAAATCAAGCAGAACCAGTCCATGCCTCTGAAGCCAGCTTACCAAAATTATCAAGGTGGAAGATCTTCCTACTAGAAAAATCAGTTCCAGGGAAATGCATGCACGAATTTGTAGGCTCAAACAAATAGTCAGATAGTGTCGGTGCCTACTCCACTATAAAATGTTCACCCAAGCTTGAATAGAGAGCTAGTAGTAGGGAAAAATAATCTCACTGATGATATCAATCCTTGGTGCTTCCCCTGCAACAAAGCACATATGCCCCAAAATTGTCCACATGGAAATCTACATCAAAGAGTGGTGGAACAGATCAAGGTGTGGAATTAGATTCAATAGGTTATGTATATGCCTCTCCACAAATGGAAAATGTGGTACTCACTACACAAATGCAAGGAATGTCCCTAGAGCAAGAAATGGATATAACTCTTGACCACACACTCTTCTCATGGATGGAAGAAGAAGTGGTGTTTGCAAATGAGGTGTCCACATCAAAGGCCCCAAAAGTGCAATCATATTATAACACTCACTCAAAGAGGAGATTCACAGGTGAACCGATCATCCTATAGCCCAAAAGTGTTCCTGACCAAGCTCTTAGTACCTCCGCAATTGCACATCAATTTTACCCACGAAAGGAGATTGTTATAACAAGGGCTAAGGAACAAAAGCCTTTGAATCTTCTGCCATTCAATGTGGTGGAATAATTAAAGAAATACTTTGCTAATGTATCTCTTTGGGATATCTTAGCTATTCCAAAGCACAAGTCATTGCTGCAAAACGCCCTACTGGAAGATGCAAGCACAAAGTGGACATAACAACCCTCCAAAGGAAAGGCCAAAGTCCTGACAAAAAATTGGGAGGAAGCTTCTACTAGAAGTAAAGTTAAGCCTAAACGGAAACCCTTCTTCTCTACTCTCATTTTGGGTAAGAAGTTGTTGCCCAATTCCATGATTGACTCTAGTGCTAGCACCATAGTCATGCCCAAGTAGATAGTTGAAGCCTTAGGACTTAGCTATGAACCTTTAAACAAAGGGGTTATGCAACTTGATGGGAATGAGGTTGAAATAGTAGGTGTCATTAAGAACCTCCCCTCAACTCTATTCTCCTACCCTAGCATCATAGTTCCACAAGATACCGTGATCATAGACATTCCTCCCATGTTCAATTTTTGCTTATCCTGGAAGTTCGCTTCCAAAATAGGTGGATATCTTTCCTTGGATTGGTTGCACTTGATCCTTAGGATGAAGCATGGAGCTAAAATGAAGATAGTGTATGAACCCTTTCATTTAGAACATGTAGCAGATGAAGCCATGATCAATTTTGAGGCTAATCATACCTCTATCACCAAAGAGGAAGTGTATTGTACTGAGTTACTTGAGGATGAGAAAGTGACCGAAGACTAAACTGATCAAGAAGACGTCCTCTTAAGTGAATTTATAGAAAATGATCCTTTCAAAAATTATCATGCCATCGGATTGGGAACCTATGTCATCTATGATGAGGATCAATTGATCTTGAAGGTCATGAAGGAATCCTAGGGTGGTCAAGCCTCAAAGCTATGGATGTTGCATTTTGATGGAGTGAGATGCAAAATTGGTGCAGGAGCCGGGATATGTTTGACATCCCAATCTAATGAAAAGACCCTCAGGTATTTTCACTTTCAGTTTTCCTATTCGAACAATGAAGCTGAATATGAAGGCCTAGTGCAAGGTCTAATTCTTGTGGAGTGGATGGGTGTTAAACAAATAATGGTGTTCAGAGACTCCGAGCTAGTAGTTAATCAAGTTTGACAACTCTCCACAGCAAAGAATGTTTGCATGAGATCTTATAGGCATAGAGTCTTGGATATGATTGAAAGCTTTGAAGACTTCAATATCCAAATGGTCCCCAAAGAGCAAAATGCAGCTATGGATTGCATGGCAGCAATAGGATCTCAATTTGACCTTTCTTTCGACAACCCCAGATAATGACCAAAGCTAGCAAGTGTTTGAAAGTGATGAACATATAACCTCATTCATTCAACACTCTAGAGAGTTTGTTGATCAACTCCAACCAAAAATTGTAGAGACTTATGAAGGGAAAATTATTTAGCTGAGGTCGAACAAGCTTCCAAAAGGACTAGTCACTCTCAAAAACCTATTTGATTGTGACGATGTAGGGAATGATAAGAGAAAGTTTGTAGCAGAAAAAATAAATTATGCAGAACTTTAGGTAAGAGATGGAAGGAAGCTTAAGGTTGGAAAAGATGTCATGCATCATGATAAAGAAAGGCTCATCCATTTTTGTCAAAAATATGAAGTTGTTGCCTGGTCATATGATGACCTCAAGGGATATGTTTCTGAAATCATCCAACATACTCTAGAATTGATGGAAGGAGCAAAACTCATTCACTAGAAGCAGAGGCCAATGAATCCAAAGAATGAGGCATTAATGGTGCAAGAGTTGACAAAGCTAATTCACTCCCAGATCATCTTCTCAATCAAAAACAACACATGGGTGTCCAACTTGGTTCCTGTTTGAAAGAAGAATGGAGACATCCGCTTGTGTGTTGATTTCTGGGATCTAAACAGAGCATCCCTGAAGGACCAGTACCCATTTCCCTCCATGGAGTCAATCTTGCAAACAATGGTTGTCTTAGAAAAATTTTCTCTACTCAACGACTTCTCAGGTTACAACCAAATATGGGTAAAAGAGGAGGACCAACACAAAACAGCATTCACTACCAAGTAGGGGACATTTTCCTACGTGAAAATTCCTTTCAGTCTCTTAAATGTGGGAGCTACCTTCTAGCGAACAATGGATATTGCTTTTAGAGAATTGATCAATAAGATTATCTTAATCTACTTGGATGATCTAATGGTATTCTCTAAGTTTAATGATGATCATTTTGATCATCTAGAAATGGTTTTTTTTAAATGCCAAGAGTTCAAGATATCCCTGAACCCAAAAAAATGTGTTTTCGGAGTGTCGCAAGGAAAACTATTGGGACACGTGGTTTATAAAGATGGATTTACAATCGATCTGTAGTGGATGAAGGAAATCAAGGAGCTTCCCCTACTAGTCAACAAAAAGGATGTTTAGTCCTTCTTGGGAAAGGTAAATTTTGTAAACAAATTTATTTTTGATTTTGCAAGATTGATTTGACCTATTACCCTAATGCTCAAGAAGGATAAATTGTTCAAATGTACAAAAGAGGCTAGAGAAGCCTTTGGGAAGGTTAAAGATGCTATTTCTTTAGCTCTAATGTTGGTAAACCTAGGCCTATTAAAGGACTTCAAAATGTATGTGTTCAATAGTAAATCCAGTATCGCTACTTTTTTGACCCAGAAGGATGATAAAGAAAAGGGAGAACATCTGATAACCTTGCACTCCTAGACCTTAAAGGATTATGAGATGAACTATAAATTCATCTAAAGGAAATTATTCACCATTGTTAAGGGGCTCAAGAAGTTTTGACACCTCATATCTTGCAACAAGGTGGTTGTATATGTCACACATTCCAGTGTGTGAATACATTATGGAAGGAGAAATCATAGAAAAAGGGACAATTGGATTACTAAAATATTGGAATGTGACATTGAGGTTAGGCCCACAAAGGCCATGTGGGGAAGAGGATTGTGCAAGTATCTAGCATATGACAAAGAAGTAGCAGTTGAGGAGGAACAACCTGAGTTTGTTTTGATGAACGAATCTAAGTTCGAAGGCTGCTAGTTGGTAGATAGGATTAGATTCATGTAGACTGGGAAATATCCAAAAGGCCTCCATTCTTAGAATATTTTATAGATTTTATATGCACTCATCAAAGGAGTCCTTTTCAAAAGGAACTTTAATGGTGTTTTGCTATGGTGCGTCACCCTAGAGCAAACCAAAAGAATTCTAGACATTTTTCATAGTAGTCCCATAGGAAGACACTTCTTTGCAAAGACCACCACCATCAAAATTATGTGTGTCAGGTACTTCTAGCCTACATTGTTCAATAACTCACACTCTTTAGTTAAATTCTGCAAAGAATATCAATTATTCACAAGGAGGAAAAACTCAGCAATGTCTCTCAATTTGATAGTGTTTGAGGAACCGTTCACACAGTGGGGATTATATTTCATCAAGATGATTAATATTTCTTCCAATGATGGAAATAAATGGATCCTCACATCTATGGACTACTTTACTAGATGGACTAAGGCCATGCCCCTAAAGAATGTGATGGAGGTGGAGATTGTGAACTTTCTCAAAGAACTGGTAACAAGGTTCGGCCCACCAAAGACCATAATCTATAAAAATGCAAAATCCTTCATGGGTTCAAAGGTATGCCAATTTGCACTTAAGCCTGACATATTCCTAAAGACAAGTCTTCAAACTATTACCCATAGGGAAATTGTCTAGTCGAGTCGACTAATAAAAATTTAGTCAAACTCATTAAAAGAATTAGGTTAGAGCATCAAAGAGAGTGGCATCAGAACCTCAAAGCAACACTCTAGGAAAAATGGATAAACCCCAAGAAAGTCTTAAAGACTTCTCCATACAAGTTGGTATACGAGAAGGAAGTACTGCTTATATCTATGGAAATTCCTGCACTACAGTCGCTTAAGTCTCTAGAAGTTGAACAAAATGGAGCCATGAAGGTCTAGTTGGATGAGTTGTTGGAGGTACAAGAGAAATGCAAAAAATACCTAACAACCATGTCTAACCGTCAACAAGTGGTTAAGAGGTGGTTCGACAAGAAAAACTCTAACCAAGGTGTTAAATGCAGAGACTTGATGCTAAAGTTCAATGAAAGAGTTGTGAAGCCTGACCAACATGAAAAATTTGATAGTTTGTGGGTAGGGCCTTTTCGCATTATTCAATTCAAGGAGCATACTGCATTTGAATTAGAAAATATGGAGAAAGAAGCATTGATAATTCTAGTCAACGAAATTCTCCTCAAATTGTTTAATTAGCTCATTAATCACTTTTACCAGTGTAAATATGTAATTATGTAAATTTTCTATGTTTTGTTTAGCCTGGTCTTTATTAAATGGAACCAATAATGCAAGAAGTAGAGAAGAGTAATTTAAGAGATAGAAATTTGACAAAAGGAGCTTTATATTCATTATACGATAATATATACTTTGGAACATTACAATGTAAAATGGCTCTCAGGCCATACTTTTCAAGTATACATATATACTAAGCAACTTTTCAAGTATATGTATTAAAAGCCTTTTGAGGCATATGTACAAAATGCAAGAGAAAAGAGTTCATTCTTCAAACCGGGGAAGCATTAGGAACAACCACATCGACAACATTTGGAGAAATAGCAAGTGCAATATGAACAATAACAAGTTCAACATGGACGATAAGACCAGCAAGTGGGGGAGGAAACACCAGGTTTCTAAAGTTGGTGTACCACTCCATGTTGTAGAAAAGTACTATGTTGTAGCATCTCAATAGGTAGTGTTAAGCATGGGAAACCCTTTCACGGTGTTCTCCAATCATCATAATGTGAAGTCCTCTCAAGAATGGCACCTAGGGCACCACTGCATCTTCTTCAATGTGTTGGCAGAGATCACTTGTCATGGGAAGACCAAGACCATACACCGCATTTGTCACTTCACTAAGACCTCTAAGGTAGCGCTTTGGAAATATTTCCATGGTGAGTCATAGTATCATCTACTTGGGCACCTGTATGTCAAGCAAAGAGGCAATGAAGTGAGAGAAAATTTTAGTATTTACTTTATACTTGTCCTCATACTCTATACAATCCCTCTCCAATACTTATTTCATCACAATTATTGCTACAGAATGCTTGTTCTTGGTCATGTGCTTTAAACGTCTACTAGAAATTTCAACTAAAAAATCTACCTACGACCTATTGCTAGTTAGCCTAATTGGAGTATTCATTGCATCTATCTACAGTCCCAATTACCAAATACAAATTTTGTTGATATCCTTAATTCTAGTTATAGAAAGAGCCAAGGTACAATGCATGCGATAAGCATGATGATAACCAGGAGAAAACTCAAAAATCCCACCGGGTGCAAACTCAAAATCTCACCAAGTTGTGTTTATTGTGTATGAATTGTTGTGTGCAAGTTAAGAAGTAATTAATCAACTTAAACTGGTGGCAGGTGCAAGTAGTAATCTACATAGTCAAGTGCTAGGTGTCACGATGTAAACAATTTTTTAGTCTCCAAGGATGAACTCAAATATTTTCGTGTAATTATTATGCCTTCTTGCTTAATCATTCTTTTCAAGTTATTAATTGAAAAGCATGTGAATGGTCTCATAAGCCTTTAATTTGTGGCTCAATTTCCCAAGGGATGGTACAGTAGGCCATGATGACTAATTTTCACTATGAACTATTGTCCTTTCGAAAGGAGTGGGAATTCATTTTGCATACACGAAAGAGCTAGTAGTATGTGCCAAATCTATTGCTTGAAACAACTATTGTTTCCAACTCCTGAATAAGGAAAGGCTAAGTGTTGCATGTAGAAGAATAGAACTAAAGAGTTTTGAGTATGCAGTTCATTACAAAGATTTTTGAGTGCACAATTTTCTAAAAAGAACCCAAGAGAGTTGTAGAGAAGTTGAGCATTGAAAAGATTGATAGATTCCTGAAATGGCCCAGAATCCTCAAATGGAAGCACAAGGAGAGGTAGTTCAAAGTTTATTTTATGCCATGTTAGTAGTGCCAATAGCCAATACTTTTTATGACATCTCCTATGCCTCACCTAGGATGCTTGGAAAACCAAAATGGCCCCACATGTGGGTCATTGAGAAGAGTAATTATAGGGACAAGGCCCTGATAATAGAAGAATGGGATAATATTCATGACCCTATCCTCAAAAATAACCCTAAGAGTCTTAAGGAAGTAGCCTACGAGAGTGAAAAAGATTGATATCAAAGAATCTTTGGTGTACGAGCAATGGTTTTGTGGTCTCCCCCAATATATGGTTCCTTTTGTACACCATTTCCCGAAACTAGATTATGAGTGTGCTCAACATTTCAACTCGGATACTAGCACCATTGAAATCCATAAAGTAAGGGTTGTGATCAGTGTGGATGCTATTAGGAGTATACTATGCATCCCTACCGGAAGGAGCTCTAGAGCAGAAATAATGGAGATATTCACTATAGAAGGTGCAAAATATTTCTAGAGGACCAAAAAATATGCTAGGAAATTTTATAACCAAGAAACAAAAAGGCCTAGGGGAGATGTAGCAAAGCTGCCATAGTTTCTGGTTGTGCACAATGCTTTCAACTCGGACTTGTAGGATGCCTTCTCTATGATGGATTTTGTATGTGGCATGGATAGTGATAGGGATGTTCATGAGTTTTGAATGGATCTAGGTTTTTAGTTGAGAAGCCAACATTCTCTCTTCTGGTATGACTACACGAAAGTAATTGTCTAGGAGATGTTGATCCAATTCAAGGAATTCAACAAACAACATAGGTTCAGGTTTTCTTCTCTCCTTTCTCACATGTTTTTACACTAGAACCATGGCTTCTTTAGAAATTGTATGGGTTTGGCTATGTTTGATGAAAATGGGGTAAGAAGGCCGATTTCTGTGTGCACTCCCCTCCTTTCTACAACTTATGATTACTATGCATTTTCTGAGTGTTTCCTAACTTTGATTTTGCAAGGTTTTAGTAAGGATGGTGAAGGTTATTGGATTTCTACCAAACAAATAGGGTGGATGCAAAACTTTATCCCTCCTTGTGATTGGTTCCTAGGGGAGGATTTTTCTTTCATTAGGATTTGTATGGTTTTATTGAGAAACCATTATGGCTCCCAGTATGCATCACAGATAGGGTGTTGGCCCTTGAAGTGTTTTAGAAACTGGCAATTATTGACATCAATTTTTGCAAAGGAAAAAACAAGAAAGGTTTTTTCAAATTCCTTTTGAGCTGCAATACAGTAATAATGGAAAAGAAGTAGATGCATGGTCTACTAGAGGTGAAGCTAGCTCATCTGGGGCTGGTATTAATTTTTGACAAATGGGATTATAATCTTGATAATGAATTAGCAGGTTTGAATGTTAAAGTGACTCACAACTCCTGACCCTACTGGGAAGCTTAGCAAAATCCATAGTCAGGGGACCGAGATGATTTATTTATGGACTTGGCCTATGTTCCTATTGAGGATAGGAGCCCACCATGGCTGTCTTTCTATTTTACCTTGGAAAAGCCTAATGAAAAGTAAAAAATTGGGGCCACCCTTCATATAAATTGTCCAAACAATACCTGTGGAGTAACGATAAAATTGCATAATTCTAGATTTATCATCAAGAGACTAGATGTCTTGATGCCCCATTCCTGGAGCTAGAAATGGATATAAGATTTGATGATCTATGGAATAGAGGGAATTATGATACCAATGTAATTGATGATGAGGATGTTGATCTAGAGTAAGCAAGGGCAATAATGAAGAGAAAAGAGGCGAAAAAGGCCCAAACATAGAGAACTAGAAAAATGACAAAACAATTCGACAATTCTCTACTGAGTGTGCAAGTGACTGCATCATATTCAGAGGCCTCACTACCATGTACATGGGCTGCATAGAGACCCAGGATAGCTCAACAGCCTCAGGAGGTTATAGAGGTGGAGAATTGTCCACCCGAGAAGAGGTCGCGCACTGATTCAACTCTAGGGGAAAGCTCATAGGATCTTGCAATGAGCCAAGGATCAGAGTCCTTTGCACCTCAAGTATCTTTCTCTCCCTCTCTTCTCACTTCACAATATTTGGTTACCCCTACTACCTTTGTGTCTCCCATTACTTTGAGCGTTGGCCTTCCCTTTTCTACTTCCATGCCTACAAGAGGTTTCTCTCAATTCTCCCAAATCAATCAAGCAAATTTTACTCCCCCATGGTTTGTTCCACCTTTTGTCGGATCCTAGTTTGGACCCACCATTGCTATCCCTTTTGCTACAATCACGCTGGCTCTAACTCAACTTACCTAACAAATGGTATCCTTTGCATCTACGCTGCCACCACCGCTCCCTATGAGTCCTTCAGTCGCTTCCTAAATTGGACCTTGGCATAACATAACCCCGTTCTCCCCATTAACAGTCTCTCTGCCAAAGAAGACATCATTCATGACCACAAATCTCTCATTCCCTTTTTCTCTTCCTCCTAGTGCACCCTTTTCCAATAAATTAAATAAATCACCAACAAAATTAATAGGGAAAAGAACTAGAACTAAAGGAGCATGGGCTATTAGGGTCTAGAAGAGAAAAGAAAAGGATGCAGTGAATCCTACCAAGCCATGCATGCAAATCCTTTTCAATGAAGTTTAGGGGTTATTGCATTTTGCAACCATGACTCTGAACACCATCAAACTACAAGGGGAGAGGCAACCTAAGGATTATATGATTCATGCTGCAAGGATGGATATGTGCACAACTCGGCCACAAGACAAAGTTGAGCTGATGGAGGAAACCTAGTGAGTGGTGACTATTGACTTTCTCAAGCATAGTCACTAACTTAAAAAAAGGAAGAGGAGTTGAAGAAAATTAAGGAAAGTTTGGAGACCCTACTAAAAAAGGAAAAATCCAAGGATACTGAAATTGCACGAATATCTCAACAAGCACAGGTGGAAAAGGACAAACTCTAGGAGGAACTTGCAAAGTTCCAGTCCTTGGATCCCAACCTAGTTGCCAGTCTGTAGTAGAAAAACTAGGAGTTATAAGACTAGCTAGCTCAGGCTGAGGGAGAAATGCAACAAAAGAATGAAGAGCTTTGGGATCAACAAGTTTAATTGGAGCAGGAAATGCAACAAAAAGACAAAGAGTTCCAGGACCAACAAGCTCGGTTTGAGAAGGAGATCCAAGAACTAAATCTCTCCCTAGAAAAAGAATCCACAACCTGATGCCAAGCTGAGGAACAATTACTTGTCTAGTTGAGGACTCTATAGGAATGACTCTCCACCATGGACAAGAGAATTGAAGAGCTAACATAGGATGTCAGGTCAAAGGAGATGGAAATTGGTCTTTTGAAAAATCCTTCCCAGCCCCTTGCTCCTCTGTCAGATCTCCTTTTAGTGTCCCAATAGTTATACATCTTCTACTGGGAGAGAGTCAATTCTTTCCATTTGACTCTTCAACTGACACTCCAAGTCAAGGCGGAGGTGGAAGGTTTGATCATGGAAGTCGTGGAATGATGGAGAAAGTTCCATAATTCATTGCGAAAAAGGTTCCTAAGGCAGAGAAGTTGTTGGACAAGTTGTACGCAGTGGTGAACGTAGGGATTGAAGATCGATGGTCAACTGCCAAGAAGGCAAGGGAATTCATCCATTGTCATGTGGCCATCCTCTAGGCTAGCAATTGCTTGGCAACACTGAGTTGGACTATGAACAAAATGCGGATGCAATTCTCTCATTTGAATCAAATGGGCTTTCCTTCCCCTTTTCTCTCTGATGAATTGTTGGACATAGCAAAATATATCGTAGCAACGATCAAGGAAAAGCAGTGGGATTTATCTACATTTTTTGGATTTCAGTCAACGTCCCATGGCTGTGGACATAGAAGGTGCCACCCATCAGATAGTGTGGCTTATATTTCAACTTGAGTCAAGGATCGGGATCTCCATGGAGCTACCCTTCAAAGAAATAATCGATCTACATGAGATGCAAGATAATCTTCATTCCCTATCAATGCCATATGAGACCAACTGGCTACCTCTATAGACCACGCTTTCAAATCTCTATTTGTTTCCTAATGGATAAGGCTCTGGCCTTCACACCATAAATTTTGGGTTCCCATTCCATAGGAAAAATTCCCAGATAGTCACCAAAAGCTGTGGAATAAAATCCTTAAGCTCCCTCTTGGTGGTCATGGTTTATTTTGCATTGGCCCTGGCTGATGCCTCATGTATTTGAATATCTCTAAGCCTCTTTTGAAGCACCTTTTCCTATTTGCTCCACATGTCCACTGGGTGCTCCTTGGAAGGTTTTCTTCCCATGCTTCTCTATCGAGCCCCACCCGTTCGCCACGTGTCAACAACATGGGCCTTTGAGAGCCCTCTCTCCTTTTCTCTTCCTTCGAGCTCTGCTCACATGCCATGTTACATTAGTCTATGGGAAACCTTTTGGTAGAGCCCACAATCAGCGCTTGAAACAAAGGCTTCTCCACATGTCTTCTCTATGGGGAATTCGATCACAAGGAAGGAAGGAATGACATATGAATCCCCACCCTTTTGCCACATGTCCTAATCGACTTTGTGGGTGGGAAACACTTTTCTTCATGGGAATTTTTTTGCTTCAACACTGGGACCATAGTCATCATTTGTAAAGGGGTGCATCTTGTTCAAAGGCAATTGCATACTATGTTTCAAAATCTTTTTTATTGTAACGGCCTTGGGGAATCATTACGATGGACATCATTGCTTGTGCATGAAATCTTTTCAGTTATAGGCTCTCTGGTGATGGGTGATCTATATATACTACCTCAGATCTTGGAAAAAGGTTTTGAAAATCATAGAAAGAAGTGAAAAGACTATAGGCCTTTTTTATATTGTTTTGATTATTGTATTAAAACTCACAAACTATGCCATATTGATTGACCTCTCTATTTCTTAGTTAATGGAAAAGACATTATAATGTGCTATTTCTTGTACCTAGTAGTTTATTTGCAAGACTCCTATAATTTCAATAGAAATTTTCTAATTCAGATCATGTCTTGAACTCTTCTTATTCAGTAAATGTGTATGGAAGTTGTGTTATGTTATTTGGTAAACATCTTAGGTTTTTCATCTATAATCTATGTTATTTTTGGACATGCAGATTAATGAACAGGCCCTTAAATCTCATCTGAAAGGAAGATTTACCATGCCCATACTTAACTATTGGCACATCGCCTTAGATTAAACTTTATTTTATATATCTTCTTTCTTTTCCCATTCATAATCCCCCAAATATAAAAGGAGCCAGCTTCTTTAAAAACCTAGAGGTTACTCAGTTTTGTGCAATTAGACCCCCATTAACTGAGTTTCCCATAAGGTTGTTTGTCTAGCATTTTTAGACATCAACACATAACTAATAAGGCTATCTTAGGATTCATCTTTTGTATCTTTTATCTAATTGGTTTAGCATTTTCTACAAGGACTATGTTGTGTGTCACTATCTTAGCATCAATTTTTGACATATTTAAGGGTAAGTGCACCAATCTGTGACACAATTTAGGTGTCAAATTGTAAAAATTTGCAAAAAAAGGCTAAAATTGGCCATTGGAAAATTCCAAATGCAAAAGGTAAATAAAAGAAAAAATTGCATTTTAAAACCTCATTTCACTTCAACCCACAGCTTGGCTTGGAGGATTTAAGGTCTGCAACTCTCACTCACCAAATATCATCCATTATTTGCATCCTTAGCTTGCTATTTTTCATGAAGATGCCACCAACATGTTAGAATCGTCGTAGATTGTCAAGAGGTATGTATTTTTATTCTATTTTTTTTTAATTTGATTTAGAATGCAGATTGAAATAGGTTTTTATAATAAAATTTTGTTCTAATTCTTAGGGAATGAAACTCCACCTCCAAACATTGAGAATTCATAGTCACCCCCTCAGGAAGAGCCTCCTAGATTCAAGAACAACCTGAAACCCCTCCATCAATTCATAGGAATCCTCAAGGAAGACAAGAAAATATTCTAAATCAAATTGAAAACAATAATTTAAGAGACATTAAACAATTAATTGAAAGATTAACTGAGCATGTCAAAACCCACACTTATAGGAGAGGGATTGTTGAATTATTGAATTCAATTGTATCTCATGTAGGAGAAATGAGCGAGAAAATAATTTTTTGGTCAAATAAGAGGCATGAGATGAAACAATATTATGCTAGAGGTTTGTCATATGAAAATGTTAAAAAACAAAAAATTAGCAAAGCCAACTTATGTGCCCTATTTAGAGACCCGAAAACCAACACACCTTTGTCTCATACATGCAGGAGGTTCCCCATCCATTAGTGCCACCATGAGTTAATTAAAAATAAATTTTGGGAGCGGTGGTGGATGGTATTTGACCAACCTCCATGTAATAACCATGAGGTACCATAGTACTTTTGGAGGAAACTCTATTGTGAATTTATTCCTCAATAAGATGCCAAATTATTTTGACATCTTAAAATTTTTAGGGTAGAGGTAGTTCCACACATGATAGACCCGTTAAAGGACGTGAATCCACAAGCTATGCACTGACCCTGGCTGTGCCCATAGGAGCATGTCACATTCCTCCATTGTTATAGTGTAGAAGTAGACACCTGAGTCGACAAGTACTACCCAAATCTGCACTATTTTATAGTGTGTGTGAAGCCCTAGTAGAGCATGGTGGAGGAGATGAAGGCCTCAGCTCCACCCCACCATTGTGGCACTTGTGGTATAGTTTTCATGTACCATTATCATAGTTCTTGAGATGCAACTACATAGCCTACATTAGTTGCAAAGGTGATGGCTTTCATAGATGATTTGTTGAATGATACATTCAACATTGACATTTAGGTAAAATTCAACAAGTTCATTTAATGTTGTTTATTAAATTATATTTTGAAATTTAAGAATAAGTAAATTACTAGAATTTTGATATGATGAAATTTTAGGGTCGGAGTGTTCATGAGACGTGCCCCATTCCTACAGAAACTTATTCATTCTCGATGTTGAGTCCACACATATGCAACTAGTATTAAAGATATTATTATTGTATTTGAATAGTTGAGTGTTATATTTGAATGTTTGTCTCATAACATGATTTGGATTCCAAACAGTTTCCTGGTGGACCTTCAACCTCCACACCTTGCGATTCATTTCCTCAAACAACTTACACTTAGGTAGCCTTTATTTAGTAATGGTGTTGTAAAATAATGCTAGCTAGTTTTCATAATTTTGCATATACAAATCTACAAAATTGATGAGAAACACAAACATTGCATTTGTATTCCTTGATTGTGTCACATTATCTTCTCCTAATTCACTTTTTGTTCCTTTATTCCTTCCTAATCCCATCCCATTAACATTTAATAGTTCACCCTACCATTTAATCTTTCATTTACCATTTGCAGATGTTGACATCAAACAACCCTAGTGATGTTGGTGGCATGATGGAGCACAAAGTTGCTACAACAATAGCCAGTTCTGATCCATTGAGACAGGTATGCAACAGATTAGTCAATTTGACATTATATTTTCTCTTTTATGGTCTATTATAGAAATTTTTCACGATACTTTTGTGTAGCTTAATTTCTCTTTTGATGGTTGCTACAGGTGGTTGTCACTCTAGATCGTGGACATGGTAATGATGTAAATGTGAATGATGACTATCTATATGCGGTAAGTAATTATATTTTGTTATATGTCATTCCACAATCCAATTTCTATGTATTATCATCTTTACATTTTATTGTATCTATAAAGGTTTTTTTTGCGTCAGTCATTTTATTTTTGGGTTTGCATAAACGTCTTTAGTTTTGGGTGCACCCATGCTCAAATAAAATAAAATATCAAAAGGGTGTGCAATGCGCCATGTGGTGGCTGCACAACTTTTCCCTTTTATTTTCTTTTTAGGAGGAGTTTCGGGATACGTGTTTGCTTGTTAGACTTTTCCCTGGGAGCTATATTAACAAGCTGAAGAGTTCCCGCCCTACTGACACATCATCTCCTTGTCACAGGTTATCTACACTACCTACAAAGATATCTAATTAGGGAGTTTGTTTGAGCTGGCTGGATTTTCTTTTCTTCTCTCAGTTTTTGGGATGAAAGTTTTGAGACAACACTTGCACAGTAATGTAATCAATCAATTATGTTTGTTGTCAAGTTGTTGCTCCCAGGATTTAATCACATTTGGGTTTTATCTTTGCTAAAATATCTAGAGAACATTAATACAGTAGTTGAGGAGTTAATACAGAGATATTTTGTGGCCTAACCAAGATTCTGTGATCGGATTGTGTGCTATCAATCGACAACACCTGACAGTAATTACTTCTAGCTTGAGGTGGTGTTTTCATTTTTAGTGGCTATAAAAGGAAGGCAGTGACACCAAAGAAAGAGGATATTAGATTTTAGATTTTCTTAGATTAAGATTTAGAATTTTGATCTTTTCAAAAGGGATTTTTCCAAGAGGAAAAATTTTCTCCGAAAAGAGGAAACTGTTCTCCTTTTTAAATTTTCTTAGAGTTTATGAACTATATTTCATAAAGAAAGTTATAGAACTACTTTATTCTGGAAAATTATATCTATTAAAAGGTTTAAACTATTATCAGATTGGCATCCAACCTTTGTTTCAAAGTTCAGTTTTAATTAAAGCATGAACTATTGAGGGGAATTTTGGGACTGTGCATCTATGGCATTTTTCAAGCTTTCTCTTTATGTTATCTTTTTTGAATTAAACATTCTATCTTGCAAGCTATATTATGATAGTTTAAATACTAGATTTCTATGCTTTATGCTTGTGCTATGGAATAGTGATTTTGGGGAAAAATCAGACTATGTCATTGGACTTTTCCGTTATCTTAAAAAATTGTTATTTTTCTGTGTTATGTTGTATTAGGAGACAAGGTTCTTATAATATTTGAATATTATTATTTTACTATAAGAGTTTTTTATGTTTGATCGAACCTCAATGAGCACTGTCTGGGAAAAGATTTGAAAGTCTGCATTGTGCTAGAAGTTAGCCTTTGTTGTTCGTTCTCTTTCCAACAATGAAGGGTTGTGGCGTTATGTGTCCTTTATATCAATCATAGGAATAATTTGAGTTTGAAATGTTGTAAAAGCTTTGGCATATCGCCTTTCATGTTTTATTTTTACATTTCTTTTTCTCCCTTATCTCAAAACCCCAAAAGAGGAGTCGACTTTCTATAAAAAACCCGGAGGTATTTAGTGAGACACAATTTGTCCCCCACTCGTTGAATTTCACATAAGACTGTCGGAGAGGCGCAAGATTTGATGATCAACAGTTCTTTTTCTGGCACACCCGGTGGGACCAAAGTATTTTTAAATGCCTGATTGGAAGTCAAAAATATTTTTTAAATCAGGCTAAGGAAGGAAACTAGAAATTTCATTCTTAGAGTCCAAATGAGAGCATCCTTGAGAGGTCATTTCCAGTACTCCCAGTTACCTACCTCGATTCCTAGAAGGAGGAGAACCATAGGTTTTGTATCACCTATAAGGAGTAATAGAGAAAGAAGTCAAAGCCCCTTATCAAGAGCCTTATCTACTCTACTCGGAGGTTTAAATTTCCAGATTAGATTGCCTATATACCCCATTCATAGAAATTTTTTCCTCATGGCTCAAGTACCTCCTGCTCCTAGAAATTTTGTAACATGGGACAGTGGTAGTCCATTACAACCACCCACACTCCTAGATGTATGGCCTATCATACTAGCTAATGCCCTCAAGGCTATCCCAAGATTCTCTGGGGAGGATTTCAAAACCCCTTCTAAACACCTTCAATATGTAGCAAAGGTATGTAGGGTACACAACATATCGGAGGAGAACATCGCTTTGAGATTGCTAGCTACCTCTTTTAAGGGAAAGGCTCAAGATTGGTATCGATCTCTAGCCTCAAGTTCCATTCATTCTTGGGACCAACTCAGAAAACACCTATTCAAACCAAGTAGATGGGGTTATAAATCAAATAGCATAGATAAAAGTGACAGCCAACACCTCTAAACTATTAAACCACATCCAAACAAGAGAAAACAAATAATGGAGATAATAAAAAATGCAAAACATAAAAGAAATCACTCCCCATTATGGTTGATTCTTTCTCTTGCTCTCCTTCTTCTTGTTATGCAACTTTGCCCTCAGATATGTTGAAACACTTGTGCAAACCCTGCAAATGGTAGCAAGAAAGTTTGGAGAAAAGGTTGTTAAAATCAAAATGGAGAAGGAAGGTTGTTTTTATAGACAACCATTGGGATGGACGGTTGAGATTAATCTTCTAGAAATATTCCAAGATCAATGGATGAGAATGCATGAGAGAGATGTTACAAAATGGATGGTGGAGATTAAGTCTCAGAAAAGATGCCAAGATCAACGGTCTAGAATTGATGCACCAAAAATATGCCATGCATGGAAAAGCTATGACGCCGATGGCTATGATGCCTGACAACTATGACAAACATGCAAGACATGTAGACTATGACATAAATGAATGTTATGACAGGGGATTATGACAGAGCATCTTTGACCAGGTGGTGTATAAATAATTTATTCAAAATTATTTATTCAAAATGGAGGAAATGGTTGTTGAATGTGGAAAATAAAATAATTTATCCAAATTTCATTTATTTAGAGAAAATGAAGAGGGAGCATTTAATTAAATTTATCAAATTTAATTAAATGGAGAGATGGAAATTAGACATGGATAATTAATTTGAATTATTTATCCAAAAGAGAGGAATGAAACACAATTAAATAATTTTGACAATTATTTAATTATAGAAGAATAAAAAGTCAAGTAATGATTATTATTATTATTTGACTATAAATGAAAGATAA
>VDFB02179234.1:110771498-110806449 GCA_007258455.2 Sequoia sempervirens | reverse complement strand
TTTGTTTTCCATAAATGCAATGCTCACATAAATCAAATTCAATATTACAATTAGACAACCCTTCAACAAAGTATTTATTTTTCAATGTCCTTAGACAATTTTCTCCAATATGGCCAAGTCTTTGGTGCCATAACATAGTTTTCTCTATAAGTAGCTTTGATCAGAAGAAAGAGCACCCTTGGGCACCCAAAATTCATGACCATCTATTGAAGATGAAACCTTCACCTCTTCCATAGAGTTGATTTTTATAGAAGTACTATTAAACACTCAGTATTGTATGCATCAATCTATAAATACAATGTGCCATATCTGACACCTCTAGCAATCACCATAGCACCTCTAACCATCTTGCATCCTACATCAGAAAATATTTCTTGCACACCTGCATCTATTAGTTTTCCAATAGGTAACAAACTTTGTACTAATCTAGGAATGTGCAACACACCATTAATCCTATTTATTCTACCATCAGGAAGCTCGATTCTAACTTTACCACAGCCAACAATATTTAAATAAGAATCATCACCCAAGTACACCTTACCTCCATCAAATTCTTCATATTCAGAAAACTAATCTCTATTAAAGGTCATATGGAAAGATGCATCTAAGTCAATAAACCATGCATCATTACCTACACAAGTTTACAAAGCTACAATGAATGCATCACCATCTTTATTCTCAAGCTCAAAATCAAAATCAAATCTCTTCTTTTTCTTCTTATTCTATTCCTTGCATTCCTTATGAATATGTCTAGGATTATTGTGGTTCCAACAAATAACTCTGGACTTTCTAGGAGATTTGGATCTCCCCTTAGACTTGGATTTATCACACTTCTCATTATTCTTTCCTTTTTCCTTAGGTCTTCCATGAATATGTAGGGCCTCCTTGTCACTAAAGGATACCTTCCTCATCTCTTTAGAAAGAAAAGAACCCACCACATATTTAGTCTTCAATATGATAAAACTACTACCAATGACCATAACAAGAGAATTCCATGAATTAGGAAAAGAACAAAGCAAGATCTGGTGTTTCTCCTCCTCGTCCATTTTGACACCCAATGATACCAATTGAGCCACCAACATATTGAATGCTTCTAGGTGCTATGTAATTCATCCACCCTCTTCCATTATCAAGGAATACAATTTCTTCCTCAAGAAAATATTGTTCACTAAAGATTTAGCTTGATACATCTTACCAAATTTATTTCATATTTTATGTGTAGAGGTCTCTTCATGGGCATTGATTAAAATAGATTCTTTCAAGCACAATCTAGTTAGATCATTGGCTTTACAGTCCATAACATCATATTGAGTAGCCAAAGTAGCATATGTAGGCCTTGAAACATTCTCATCAATAACATCCCACTAATCTCGATCTATCAACAAATCCTCCATCTTCATCTTCCACATTTCAAAATTATTTCCAAAAAATTTATCCACCTCTATTCTTCTTGATGAACTTTCCATTTGAAAATTCCTACAACAAAATCACAAAGTGTCTTTTACACAATCTCCCACTTAAATTTGGATTAGTTCAAAAAAGCCAATAACTCACAACTGAAACCAAAGGTGACATGGCTCTGATGCCACTTGTAAGGAAGATAAGGTAGTAGAACAACAACCTACACTAAACTTGAGAGGAGGATAATTCAAAAATTTACAGATCTTTAAATTATAGAAACTTACAAAAAATAAACATATATATCATTCATACCAAAACATAGTGATTTATGTGGGGAAAACCCTTTTAGGAGAAAAACCCCACACTCCAAAAGTTTCCTAAAATATTAATCAAAAATCACAAAGATTACAATATACTTGCAAAGCAAGCTTCTCACAAGATTATTGCTAACTAGAGATCCAAAGGAAACATGACTATTATCAAACTCTCACAATACATCACAATACACAACTATAATACAATGGAATCATAAAATAGGTTTTCCTTTTAGGGAAAGTAAAGCTAATAAAATATCAGTTGTGAGATCTAAGACCTAATGATGAATGATGTATATTTACAATAATAAAATATAAATTAAATTTTCCTTTCGAGGGCACTACCCCTGAGCCCCCATTAGGGCATGTGACCCATAGACCCCCCACTTGGGGGATGATACCCCTAGAACCTTCATGGGGAGTGGGGGAGGGGGAACCCCCTCGTTCCCCCCCATTGTAGATTTATCAACACTACCATATGTAATTACAAGGTTGAGACACATTTTCCCAAAATTCTCTATGTTTTCTCACATTTTTTGGTTTGAGGCTTTTGTTATGTATTAGCCTCCATGCAGTAAACATTTGGTATATGGGGATTTTTTTTTTTGGCCCCCTAATTGTATTTATATTTTGTAAGCTTTTTATAATATTTTTATAAGCTTTTTTTGCTATATACTTGTAATATTTAAAATTTTATACTATTAATAATATTCAAGATTCTTTCCTTTTATGTAAAATAAATAAATAATGAAAGTGAAACCAAAAATGAAATTTAAAGAAAAGTAAAAAATTTGGACATCCATTTTGATACCATGGCTATGCTTTAGATGAAATATAGGTTGCCCAAATCAAAATCATATTTTTTCAAATCATTATTTGAGAGTCCTAGAAATGAAGGATGAAGGAGATTATTAATAGAGTTGGAGATAAGAATGTGAACAATGGAGATTCATTCTCAATAAATGGTTGAGATTAAATGAGAAACAATGAGAAATCTTGATTCACTAAGAATAGTCAAATGGGTTACAAATGGGTGAGGATAATTATGTCATATTATTTATTTACTTTGGATAAATAGGGGTGCATAGGGTAAAAGTAAAGATGACACAATGATGGGGTTACAAGGGAATATTGAGTAGATATTTTTGAGATTTTATGAAAAATGAATTATTTATTAATTTGGTCATGGATAAATAGATATTATCTAGTTTTTTAATTTTTTAATGAAAAATGAGATTTATTAATATAAATATTTTATCAAGGATGGGTAACGAAATGCGAATTTAGAATGGAACTAGAAAATAGAAATGGGTTATGGCTAGGATGTGACATCATGCTATTTGATTGTGAAAAGAATGAAGACCCCCTTCCTAATTATTTTAGATTGGATTAAAGATATCTCCCTCCCTCCTCTATTTTTTTTCATCTCCCCCCTCTCTCCCCTGTCTCTCTCTCTCTCCCTTCCTCCTACCCACCTTCCATCTCTGATTCTCTCTATCTAACCTATCCCTCTATACCTCTTTCTCTCTCCTTCCCTAACTCCTTCCCTCTCTTAGTATTTCCACCTTCCTCCTTCCCCTTCTACTTCTCTCTCTCACTTCTCCCCCTCTCTTACCTTTCCTCTCTACTCTCTCCCTACCTCTCTCTCCCTCCATCTCTCTCTCATCTTTCTCTCTCACTCTCTCCTTCCCCCCTCTCTCTCCCCTTCTTCCACTCTTACTCTCTCCTTCCCTCTCTACTCTCTATCTCACCATTCTCTCTCTCCCTACCCATCTTTCTCTCCCACTCTCTACTTCTATCTATCTTCCCATTCTCTCTCTCCCTCCCTCCCTCCCTCTCTACTTCTCTCTATCTCACCTCTCTTTCCCTCCCTCCCTCCTTCCCTCTCTAATTTTCTCTATATCCCCACTCTCTCTTTGTCTATCTCTCTCTTCCTTCCACCTACCTTCCCTCTCTACTAAATTCTATCTAACCTATCCCTCTATACCTCTTTCTCTCTCCCTACCCCCTTCCCTCTCTTAATATCTCAATCTCTCCACCTTCCTCCTTCCCTCTCTACTCTCTATCACATCTCTCTATTACCTACCTCTCTCACTTCTCCTTTTCACCCTCTCTCTCTCCTTCCATCTCTACTCTCTCTCCCAACCCCTCTCTCTCTATCTCTCTCTCTCCCACTTCTATATCTCTCACTCCCCCTTCTCTCCTTCTCCTTCTCTCTCTCCATCTTTCTCTCCCACCTCTCTCTCTCTCTCTCTCCACCTTCCTCCCATTTCTATATCACATCTTGGTGCAAATTAGAGATACAAGAGACAAAGAGAGAAGAGGGTGGGAGAGATTTAGAGGTATATGTGAGATAGAGAGGGAGAGGGGAGATATAGGTATCTAGAGGTAGGTAGAGACATGGAGAGGAGAAATAGAGATAAGTAGAGAGGGATGGGGGGAGGGAGAGAGAGGTGAGATATATAGATAGAGAGAGATAGAGGGAGAGAGAGGGGGGGAGTGAGAGAGAGGTAAAGAGTGATGATTGAGATAGATAGTTGAGAGGGAGAGATAGGTATAGAGAGGGTGAGGAGAGATGGAAATAGGGGGAAAGAGAGAGAGGGAGAGGAGAGAGGGGGTAGGTAGAGAGTGAGAGGAGAGAGAGGGAGAGGAGAGATAGAAAGAGGGTGGAGGGAGACAAAGAGAGGGAGGGATATCGATATAGGGAGAGAGAGTAGAGAGGAAAGGAGAGAGAAAGGGAAGGGAAGTGAGAGAGGAGGAAGGTGGAAATATTGAGAGAGGTAAGGAGGGAGGGATGGAGGGGCGGAGAACAAGATAGGCGGATGGAGTAGGTGAGAGAGTGGAGAGGTAGAGATGGAGGTAGAGGTAGGGATGGAGAGAAGAGGTGAAGAAGAGAGACAAAGGTAGGTAGAGAGAGGGAGGGTGAGATAGAGATAAACTTGTAGAGAGGAAAGGAGAGCTAGGGAGGGAGGGATAGAGATGAGAGAGATGTGAAATAGATATATAGGAGGGAGGGAGGGATAGGTAGGGAGAGATAGGTGAGATAAAGAGAAAGAGAGTAGAGAGAGAAGTGATAGAGAGAAGTAGAGAGGTGAGAGAGAGTAATAGAGAGAGAGGGAGGGGAAGAGAGAGGGAAGGAGAGGTAGGGAGGGAGGGAGAGAGAGGTGAGATAGAGAGAGGGGGGAGGGAGATAGGTGAGATAGAGAGAAATAGAGTAGAGAGAAGGGGAGTGAGAGATGTGATAGAAAGAGAATTAGAGAGGTAAGGAGGAAGGTAGAGAGGTTGAGAGAGGGAAGGAGGGAGGGAGGGAGAGAAAAAAAAGCATATAGGGATAGGATATATAGAGAGAAGTAGAAGGAAAAAAAATTGAAGGAAGAGAGACAAAGACAGAGACAAAGAGACATAGAGAGAGGGATAGACAGAGATAGAGATAGAGACAGAGACAGAGAGACATAGACAAATAGACGGACAAACAGAGAGGGGGTGAGGGAGAGAGAGAAATAGGGGGAAGGGGGGAGGGATAGAGAGATAGATATAGAGAGGGAGGGAGAGGTAGGGAGAGAGAGAGAGAGAGTTGAGATAGAGAGAGAGAGGAGTGCTCCCACAATAGTGTGTCTCACTTTTGGGGCATGCTAATTTTTGCATGAAATCACTTTTTTTTTAGAAAAACTAATAATTTAAACCTTGAGAGGTTCCATAAAAATGTTTTTAATTGAATATGGATAGGAAAGACCCCCTTAGATCAAACCCCCTTGGATAGAAACTCACTAATATTAAATCATACCCACAATGAATTCTCCTTCGCACCTATCAAAATGCTAGAAAAAAAATCCTTTCTCTTTACCTTTTGATGGATTAAATAATTCCATTTATAAATTATATTTTATAAAATTGTATCCCTTGAAACAAGCTTTCCAACAAGTATGCTTTTGATATGTTTCATTTTATCATGTATTTAATTTTCAATTTTTATTGAACATAGGTTTTTCTTCGAATATCAAGCTCTTCATTTTGTAGAGGTGAAAAAATAGTAAAGCATTGTAAATTTTTTTTTTAAAATACCCTTTCCCTAGGTATTGATGTCCTTTTTTTTGAACCGTTGATTTTTGGGTTCCTAAAACTTCTCTAACACTCTAGGGGTTTTCACCTAAAGGGAGAGAGATAGGACCAAAAACGTTAATGGTTCATTCAAATTATTTTTTGTCCAATGTTTTCTAATCTCAATGAAGTAAATTAAAGAAATTGAATGATCTAAATGACTAAATATGAGTGCAAGGCTAAGATTTATGCCTTGTTTGAAAACACATTATTGTTTGCAAAAAATCTTGAAAGAATGAACAAAAATGCAAATTAATCTAAACAAAAGGTTGTTTCTTAGAATGTGTGCACCTAGAAAACTATAGATCACTGGAAAATAATCTAGAAAACTGATGAAACTTGAATCTAGGCTGACTGGGACTCATTCACCACCTTGGGTGAATCAATCCCTGATCAGGACTTTTCTACACAATATATTTTATGATAGTCGGGGACTTGGAACTGTATTTGACTCAAATTTTCACCTTAGGAGGGACTCATTCACCATGCATGGTGAATCAGTCCACTTTTTTATTTATGCAATCTCAAAACTCTGTCCTGCACCTTGACACCTGCACAACAATTTCTGACAGAAACCCAATTCTAGATCTCAAAAAATTCTTGTAAAATAGCTTAAAAGTTTTTTTTCTAATGGGGGGTTTTCCTTGGTCAAACCCCTAGTTGGGTAATTAAACCTTGAATAGAGAAAATCTGCATAAACGCTAGCCTTAGATGTGTTAAAGACTCTGAAAAGTTGAGATGTGACAAAGATCCTATTCTATTGCTCTAGAATAAGACATGCAAGAATGAATAGTATGATGCAAGGTGGCAACCCTAGAAACCTTACAACACATGAAAAATAAGAATGAAATGACATGAAAATATTAAAAAAACACAATGCAAACCTTAATTTGAAGATAGAGTGAAAATGGAAGATGGAATCAATAGGAAACCAAGTCCTTAGGTGTGATTTGGTGGCTAGTTGCACTTCTTCACCCTATATTTCTTCATGATTCACCATAGGCATCCATCATCAACCCTTTGCAATGTTGGATCTTGATAAGAGAATTGAGCTTCAAGACCTACAAAAACCCTAGTTTGTTGCCTTCAAACTTCAACTTTTGCTAATGAAACTTGTTGTGGAAGACTTGACTCTAGAAATTGCTCTTGAAAATGACAAGAAGATGATAAAAGATGTGTGAAATGACTTAAAATGAGTATTTATAAGCCTTATTTTCCCATTAATTAGACCTAAGAGGCCAACATTCACCAGAAATAAAAGTTAAATTGATTAAATTCCCACTTAAATTTGAATTTTCCCCCAAAGGGGACTCATTCGCCACCCTTGGAGAATGGGCCCCACTAGAGGGGACTCATTCACCCAAGGTGGCAAATGGGTCCCATTACTATTGTTTGAAGGTTATTTTTCAGGATATGATATAATTGAATGTTGTTTGTCGAGTTTTATGTGATTTCTCAAGTAAAACTGGCCTCTAGATCAAAATTAATGGGTCTAAGGGGCCTATAAGTGTTTTTTTGAAGGGAAATGATGTAAAGGGACTCAAAATTGGGTCCAATTATGCGTGAAATTCTCTTTTCTCAAGAGGGTCCAATTTTCTATAGCATGGTTTCACAAAAGATAAAAAATAAAAAATAGATTTTGATATATACACAACAAGTTAGGTCATATGAAACACATGTCTATCCAAATTATAGTTGTAATGACTTTGGAAATTAATTAAAAGAAATATATGTAAAAAATAAGTATAGAAAAATATCCTTTCCCTAGATATTGATGTTAAGAATCTATATTTCAAAAATTAGAATTTTATCCTTTATAGAGAAAAAGTTATGTTGTATGACACAAACATTACTTTATGAAATGTTGTTTTTTGTTTAAAACTAATTATTAAATGAGATGTTGAAAGATTCATGATTTACTTTAGAAAATTTTAAAATATATATATTTAGAATCTAGACATAAATGTCCACAAATCACTAGTTTGCATCATCTTCAAATTCTTAACGATTTAGCTGCTATAGGTATTAGTAAATGAAGATTCAGTTAAAAATATTGATGTGAATGTCCATCTTGGGAAAAAAGTGTGACAAAGTATTGTAATTTCACCCAGAGAGAGAGAATTAGAGAGGGAAGGAGGGAGAGAGAGAGGTGAGATAGAGAGAAATAGAAAGGGAAGGAGAGAGAGGGGGAAACATGTAAAATTAGAGAGGGAAGGAGGAAGGGAGGGAGAGAGAGAGAGGTGAGATGGAGAGAACTAGAGGGAGGAAGGGAGGGAGAGAGAGAGAAAGAGAGAGAGAGAGAGAGAGAGAGAGAGAATGGGAAGAGAGAAGTAGAGAGGGAGAGAGAGAGAGAGAGAGAGAAAAAGAGGAGAGAGAGAGGGATTGGAGGAGAGGTAGGGAAGTCTAGGCAACTGTATCACCAACTAGTGAACCAAAGGCAACATGACTGCTATCAAACTCTTAGAATACATCACAATACATAACTGTAATACACCACCCTCATAAAATAGGGTTTCCTTCTAGGGAAATTCAATCCAAAAAATATTGTCAAACCTTAGACCTAATGATGAACGGACCAGATTCACAACAATAAAATATACATAAAATTTAGATTTTGGGGGTGCCACTAGGGACCCCCTATGCCCTCCCCTCCTATTATGTATGTATCCACAATACCTTATGTAATTGCAAGGTTGATACACAATTTTCTAACAATTTCGAAGGTATACAACCCCCATCATCTATTCTTAGTAAATTTTTTTCTATCACTTTCATTCTCAACTTGGTGTATAAGTTCCTTGAAATTTTTAAAATGCTTCAAACTTATTTTTTAGAAATTAGACCCATGCCTTCCAAGCAAATCATCAATGAATATCAAAATTTCAAGAAATATAAATATTTTCCATTGGAAACTATATTCACCAATCCACAAATATTAGAATGAACCCACTCCAAAAATTTTGAGGCTCCTTAGGTTTTTCAAAAATCAAAATTTTTCCTATGTTGTTTAACCATAACATCGACTTCATAGGCACACTTCTCTATAGTGATGGGTGAAAGATATATGCTATATTCTAATTAAATATTTTCTTCAATTTGTTGAGGTTGATGTAGCCAAGACTTTTATTCCACAACTAATTTATTGAAATAACACTTCAAACTAGGGATTTAGAGGAGTTTGTTTTAAAATAAAATGACCTACTTTCATATATTCATCACATACCAATTTTTGTTTACTATCAAATACCTAACATGTCCCTTGCTAAAAAATAACCTTCATATTTTTAGCAATAATTTGGCTAATTGAGACAAGATTTTTATGTAGTCGTAGAATGAGTATGACATTGTCATTACATGTTTTACCTTGGGTTGAAACATTGAGAGGAATTCTTCCAACTCCTTCAACATGTAGTTGTGATAATCTCCAATTATAACAATGTTTCTTGATTGTTTTCTAATGTTTCTTAGGTTGTTGGTATTACTAGACATGTGAGAAGTATCTAACCTATATCAATGATATAAATATCATCTTTTTGACATATTTGGAAGCATATGTTGGAAATATTTTATAAATTTTATCATCATTTTAATGTCAAACTCAATTGCTCTTTGTTTACCTTTGTTCATATATTTTTTTCTCTTGAATCATTCATGCTCGAATTTTCTCACCTAAGTTAATGAGACTATTTAAAATACCCTTGAGCTTAGGTTGTTGATCAATTACCAATTCATTCATTCTTAAATTGTATAATTAAGTTTGAAGACTGTGTGCAATTGCATTATTATACTCCTCAAATATTGTGGTAATTGCATCCCATGCTTTGTTTGTGTGGTTGTATTCTACATATTCTCTTCCAACTCCTTCAACATGTAGTTGTGAATAATTTGCAAATATAATAGTATTTCTTGATCATTTTCTTACATTTATCAAGTTGTTTATAGTACTGATCATTTGACAAATAGAATCTACATCAATGATCTAGATATCCTCATTTTTGACATATTTGAAAGCATATATTGAAATTTATTTCATTTATAAATTTCATTATCAATTTAATGTCAAACTTAACCATCATACCTCCTTGTTTACCTTTGTTCATATATTTCTTCCTCTTGAATCATTGATGCTCCAATTTTCTAACCTAAGTTAATGAGACTATTTAAACAACCCTTGAGCTTTGACAGATGGTCAGTTACCAATCCATCCATTCTTAAGTTATATAATTGATTTTGAATACTATGTGCACTTACATTATTCTAATTTTTAAATATTGTGGTAATTGCATCCCATTCTTCGTTTGGTATGGTTACATTCTACAAATTTTCTTCCAACTGCTTCAACATGTAGTTGTGAATAATCTCCAAATATAATAGTGTTTCTTGATTATTTTCTTACATTTCTCAATTTGTTTACATTTCTAGTCATATGACAAGTGCACCTACATCAATGATCTAGATATCATCATTTTTGACTCATTTAGAAGCATATGTTGAAAATAATTTATAAATTTCATCATCAATTTAATGTCAAAACTCAACCATCATACCTCCTTGTTTACCTTTTTTCATATGTCTCTTCCTCTTGAAGCATCCATGCTCCAATAGTCTCACCTAAGTTAGTGAGACTACTTAAAATAGCCTTGAGCTTTGAGAGATGTTCAATTATCAATTCATCCATTCTTAAATTGTATAATTGAGTTTGAATAATTTGTGCACTTACATCATTCTAACGCTCAAAGATTGTGGTAATTGCATCCCATGCCTCCTTTGGTGTGGTTGCATTCTACACATTTTCTATAAGTGTACCATCAATAGTCAATTTTATCACTGCCAGTGCGTGGCATGATTTCTACTCATTTTTTTCTTGTAGATGAACATCATTGGGATGTTATGTTATAGTTCCCTTAGCAATAGAGGTGAGGTTTGACAAAAAAACAAATGTTTTACATCTAATAATGCTATTCTCTATAATTTTCGACATCAACCAACGTAATAGAGATAGCACCTATTATATTATTTGTCTTTATGAAAAACTTGTTTGAGAATAAAAAAAAGATTAAAAATATTATATGCCACCACAAATTATTCCTAAGTTCTATATTATATAAAGGTGGGATTTTAATAATAATATTTGCACAAAGTTCTCTTTGCTTTTATATTTATTAGTACCAAAGATTTATAGTTAAGTTTGTGGTTTGTCTTTGTTTAGAGTCAGAAATGTGTTTACTTCAATTACAAGTTTATATTAATGTTGAGCTCACTTTAATACAAAATCAATTGTAGGAAAAAACATTACAGCCTTCTTATTTTAGCGATGATTTCAACAGTGCTACCTTACTTTAATACAAATCATTCAAATTGGAGAGTTTTAAATAGATTTTTTGTGTCTAATTTGTAGACCCAAAGATATTTTAAACAAATAAAATATATGAATAAAGGTATATTTATGTAAGAACTGTGTCTTTATATTAAGAGATACATTTTTAACAAATTAAAGATATGAATGAACATATCTTTTATGTAAGAGTTGTGTCTATATTAAGAGATAGTTTTTAAAGTAATTAAAGATATGAATGAACATGTCTTTTATGTTTGTACTATTCAACCTACTCGATAGAGATAAAAAAAAAGTAGACAGAATCTAGAAGCGTGAACAGTGACAGGAGTTTCGCTTATATTGTTCAACACATTTTGCTTTACTAATTTGCTCAGACGGAAAGAAATGGGATTAATTTAGGTAGCTGACTTTTAAGAAGCTACAGGTGAATGATGGCTGGACTGCGTTTGGATGGATGGACAGTTGGCAGGTACGTTCGATAAGATGGGAAAGACAGTAAACCGAGATACCACGTCTAAAGAGAATTGAAGTTTTATCCAGAAGGGCTCATAATATTTGACTTGAATTCTTTCCTGTATTATCTATCTCGGCATGAATTGCAGCGTTGTGTAAGGAAAGCAAGATTTTAAACTGGCTGCTACGAAAACAAAGGATTTTAACTCAATGACTGTAATAGTAATATTGCAAGCTTGTGCTGGGCGTTTGTATAAACGTTGAATGCTACAGTCGTAGTTTTATACGGTTGAATTCCACCGTAGCTGCTGAATTTGACGATAAAAGAATTAAGATTGAAGTAAAGGAGAAAACGTAATTGGCAACGTAAGAGAATGAGAATTTCATGGTAGCAACCGAGTTATCTTTTCAAAACTGTCGACGGAGACCGATCGCCCAATTCTCGATCGATCACTATGTCACGGAATCCCATGCTATAAAGTGCGAAGCTTTGCACGTTGAAGGCTCAAACCATCCATTACATTTCTCCGAAGAAGATATTGAGTTTAATTGTCTAAATTGTCCAGTCTTTCGAGATTAGCTTTGTGCTTACTTTGTCCTCGCAATCCAAATTCTATCGTCGCCTGTGAAAAACAGAGAAATTGGCTTAACGACATGAAGAGTGGTTATGTCAAAGTTGATGAAGAGAAAGCAGAAAACTCGAAAAGCAGAGGTGTAGTGGTTGCTCTGATGTTAATTCTCGTTGTGACTTTCCTAGTGTTTGTGGCCGTCGAGGCTTTGGTTGGCTCAAATGACAACGACGGTACTCATCATCATCCTCATGCTTGGAGAACGGTCTCCAAAGCGGCGAACTCGGCGTGTAGCAAGGCCCGTTATCCCGAGCGATGCATCTCGTCCATGGCTTCCTATCCTGCATATCAGTCTGCCAAGCTTGACGGTCTCACTAACATCGCTTTCCAAGTGAGCTTGCAAAGGGCTCAAAAAGCCCACGACTTCGCTCTCAGTCTCCAAAACAATGTGATGAATGAAAGAGAGCGCGCGGCCTGGCACGATTGTTTGGAGCTCTTCGAAGACACCATCGATCGTCTCAACGTCTGCTCGAATAACGGTTCCTTAGGCACAGAGTCCCCCATTTGGCTGAGTGCAGCTCTGATAAAACCAGGAAACCTGCTTGAACGGATTTCGTGATCTCAATTTGAGTGACACGAATCCTATCAGAGCTCTCATGTCGTCCAGAGCTGTAAATTTGTCAGAACTAGTGAGCAACTCGCTCTCCATGTTCAAGCTCTCCACTTTGTCTGCCAGGACCATCAATAACCGCCGCCTGTTATCTGTAAATAGCAATGAAAACGGGGATTTCCACTCCCATTATGGCCGTGGGAATAAAGATGGATTTCCTGAATGGCTGTCAGCGGGAGATCGCAAGCTATTGCAGGCGTCAAGCCCGGCCAGCCAAGCCAACGCGGTGGTAGCCCAAGACGGTTCTGGCAATTACCTAACAATCGTCCAAGCAATCAACGCTGCGCCTCAGAAGAGCAGCAACAGATACATCATCTACATTAAGGCGGGAACTTACAAGGAGAACATCGACATATCCAACAAGATAACAAATTTGATGTTGGTGGGAGACGGCAAGGATAAAACTGTGGTGACTGGAAGCAAGAGCGTCCAAGACGGCGTCACTACCTTCAAAACTGCAACAGTCGGTAAGACTTCCAAACCAGGAGATTGTTATTCTTAGATCGTTTAAAATTTTCCCAAATGAATTATGTGACTGATTTTATAATTGTGAGAGGGTGCAGCCGTTTCTGGCAACGGATTCATCGCAAGAGATATGACGTTCGAGAACACGGCAGGGCCACAGAAGCACCAGGCCGTCGCACTTCGAGTGGGCTCTGACCAATCGGCCGTGTACCGGTGCAGCATCAAAGGCTACCAAGACACTTTATATGTCTACTCCCTCCGCCAATTCTACCGCGAAGTTGACATCTACGGCACCGTGGATTTCATATTCGGCAACGCTGCGGTCGTCATCCAGAACAGCAATATCATCGCCCGACGCCCCTTGACCAACCAGCGGAACACTATTACCGCCCAAGGAAGAACGGATCCCAACGAAAACACCGGAATTTCTATTCATAATTGCGTAGTGTCGGCGTCTTCCGACCTCCAAGCTGTAAAAGGCTCCATCAAGACATACCTGGGGAGACCGTGGCAGCAATACTCTCGCACTGTCTTTATGCAATCCACTCTCGGCGATCTCATTGACCCTGCTGGTTGGGTGGAATGGGATGGGAACTTTGCTCTCAGCACGTTGTACTACGGGGAATACAGCAACAGCGGAGGTGGCGCAGGAACGTCAAAACGTGTGAATTGGCCTGGCTTTCAAGTCATCGCCAGTGCCACTGAAGCCTCCAAGTTTACAGTTGCTCAATTCATCTCTGGGAGTTCATGGATTCCAGCTACAGGAGTCGCTTTTACTTCAGCCTTGAACTGATCGTTACGATACTATTTTTCTTGCTATTCCATTTATTCTTTAAACCTCACAAATAATTTGCTCACGCCATCGCACCAATCTGCCACTTATTGTCAGTCAACAACCTAAAGAAACAATGTTGAAATTGTCATTCAAAATTTATAAAATATACCCTTGCTTGCTTTTCTAGTGGAAAACTATGCAATAATGGAAGTTGCTATAGGCAAAGCCTCGTGGCTTCAATATTTAATTAAAGATGATGAGACATGTCTAAAGGTTTGGTCAAATCATTTAATAAATATAAAAATATTATCTTTTGTTCATAGTCTTATTTCAAATTATATATAAAAAAAAATCCTCTGATTCAGATAACATAAAGCATCTCAAAATTTTGTTGAAAACCTTAAATATTAAAAAATCAATTATTTAAAGATCTTTATCATTCCTCTCTAATTTTTAAGTCACTTTATAAAATGCACAATGATGTAGTCCTCAAGATGCATGAACAAACCTTCTCTACTTTTTTTTATCTCTGCATTCTAGTAATAACCTCTACTCATTCAATTTTCTTCTAATATTAAAGGTGAGGACACAAGGCATAAAGTAGGGTTCTTTTTCTCATTTTGACACTCAACTAGCACTCGGTATTCTATGTGGGATTGTACGCATGATAGTGTAGAAAGAAATCTGCTAGTGATAGAAGTCTTTGCACTTATAGGTGGAGAACCATAAAAAATGTAAAGATTTATCAATTGGATAAATGAACCCAAAATTTTAATAATAACGATAATAACAAAATCATGTGCAATCCGCTAGTTTTGATGATGTTTTGTGCATTACTTTTTATCAAGACCTTTAGACCTCTCAATGTTTAGTTTCTATTATTCTTAGTGGGACTCATCCTATTTTTGTTAGATCTTGGTGTAGTCTTAACCTTTTGATTTTGGAATCCTTTTTGTTTTTACCTAAGGACTATCAACTGATTTGTGGTGAGGAATTATGGTTATCTACTCTATCAAGTTGTTTCCACTTAACCTATCAGCTTAATGGTACAATCCAAGAGAATCTTAGGGTTTTTCTTGCCCTTCATTTATAATATTTTGTAAGCCGAGTAGATAATATGTTTGAATAAGTGTGATTCAAGTAGATGAGTTTTTTTATAAGATGATTGTATAAGATGTGTCAACATATGGAGAAAAACACAGCCTCAATATTCAAGCTAGACATATAGAGAATTAATGTAGGTTTATAACCTACCATTTAAAATTAGACAACAATATTAAGTGCATACATAGGTTGTGAAATATTGATCTTAGATGGAAAGTATATGATCTCAATCCATTGAAAATAGTGTAACAACCTTAAGTCAATAATGTGAACTATCATGTAGTGTATAATTGACTCTACTAATGAAAGATGATAAATTTCCAATAATGATAACATTATCAACATAGATAACTTGGATTAATAGTGAAACATCCTAACCCAAGATCTGAGTGAACCAACAATATTTTGACTAAGAAAAGAAAGGAGTCTATGTTGGCATACCAAGCCCTAGGGGCCTATTAGAACCCATATTTTGACTTATTTGATCTCCATACCAATGAGAATCATTACACAAAACCTTACGGATACTCCGCATAAATATCCTCCTATAGACCCTCATGAAGAAATACACTCTTCACATCCATATGATTTATAAATCAACCATGAGTTGTAGAAATAGAAATAGTCAACTAAAAGGAGTTCATCTTGAGAATGAGGGCATAGTTATTTGTGTATTCAACATGAGGAAATTGTTAGAAACAATTTAGTTTAATATTTTCATCAAACTTGTCAGCTAAACTGTATACAACATAAATACTTTAATAGATCCACTTACACTAAAATAATTTCCTTCCCTTATGAAGGGAAATAATAACCCAATTTTTTTCCCTAATTAATAGAATATATTCCTTCTCTATTATCGATTCCTTATCAACAGTACAAAACACCTCCAAAATGACTTATATATTTGAAGTATAGGAAAATTAAATTTGTGGAAGATATTTATGTATTTTGTGGGTCTTGGAAGTTTTGGTAGGATCCCCAACAAATATTAAGAAAACTTGAAGTTTCTCATGATCCCAATGAGGTACAGTAGAATACGTGGAGGAATAAAGAGTTTCACAAGCCTTTGAATGTGGATTTTAAGAGGATAAGCTTCACAATCAATCATGCTAGTGTAAGTAGCTATATGAGCTTCCTCGTAATTACTATTATTTTTCAAGGAATCCACTATGAAGGAAAGGTGAGAAGTATGGGAGTAGAAGTTAAGAGAAATTTCCTCAAGCTAAGATATCTTATCAATGAAGAGTCCATGAGTTTCAAGTTCCAATAGTAGATACCCTTTGACACCATTATGATATCAAACTAAGTTGTAAGGTTGACTTTGAATTTAAAAATCCTTGCATTTCTTTGAATCAACATGTGTCCATGAAACAAACCCAAAAATATAAAATGCCAAATAACAATTCTCCTACAATACCAAACTTCAAAAAGGGTGATCCCTTTTAATTCCTTATAAGGAATCTAATTTTCAATGGATGTAGCATACATAGGAACTTTGACCCAGAACTATATGCAATAAGAGACTAATTATGAAACATTCAACGAGCAATCTCCTTCAAGGATTAGTTCTTCCACTATGCAACATTATTTTATTTTAGATTATATGTATCTAAATGTTAAATATGAATACCCTCAAAATAATAGAATTACTTAGTTTGATGATTCGCATACTCTTTTCCATTATTCATGTAGAGAATGTTGACGTACTTTGTAGATTAATTTTTAGCAAGGGCCATGAAGTATTAATTTAATTGTATTGACTTCTATAGTGTAGGACTAAAAATATAGGAGATCCCTTCCCCAACATACAAATATTCTTGATCACCATTTCAAAACTCAAGGGTTAATACAAAAAACTTAAACTGTTGTCTCTTTCACATCCATGATTTAGGGAAGAGGGGATAGTAGTTTTCAAGGTTAATTTTTTGGTGATGTGGTATTTACTTGGAATCATGGGGTGATCCCACAATACTGGTTTATAATTTTTAGGAGATCCTATTTTTTGTTGAAATCACATATTTTTAGAAAATATAATGATTTAAGCCTTGAAAAGTTTCATTTAAAATATTTCAGTTGAAGAGTGTTTGATCAAACCACCTTAGATCAAACCCCCTTGGATAGAACCCCACTAGTTTTAAACCATACCTATAACAAAGTCTCATTTACACCTATCAAAATGTTGATAAAAAATCCCTTTTGATTTACCTTTTGGGGGATCAAATGAATTCATTTAAAATTTATTTTTTTGTAAGTATGTAGTCCTTATTATAAGCTTCCCAAAAAGTACAATTTAAAATAAATTTAATTTTATTATTATATTTATTTTTTATTTCTTGGAATGTAGGTTTTTCACCAAAAATCAAGCTCTCTGTTCTGCACATGTGGAAAAATAGCATACTATCATTTTTTTTTTTAAATATTGGTGCACTAGATATTGAAGTCTTTGATCCAACAAAAAAATAAATTGAAATTTGTTACATACAAAAAAGTTATGTTGTATGCAGTCTACCTATGTCTAAATTATAATTGGTTTGACTTCAAAACTTTATTAAGGAAAAAATATTCAATAAAACACTATGACACCAAATGAAAGTGCTAGATATCGTAGTTACAAAAATTAAAAAAAAAAAATTATCCTTCATGGAAAAAAGTTTGTTGTATACGGTGAGCATCACTCCATAAAAATGTTGTTTACTGAAAAAACTAGTTTACGAAGGAGATGGAAGAAGAAGTGCAATCTGATTCCAAAAATTTTGAAAAAAATATATTTAGAATCTACAGAAGAAGAAAAAATGTCACAAATCACTAGTTTACATCATCTTCAAATTCCTCATGATTTAGTCGCTATAGGTTCCTGGAAGTGAAGATTTAGTTAGAAAAAATCAATTCAATGTCCAATTTGGTCAAAACATGTAAAGCAGTATTGTGGGATCACCCCATGTAGAATGTCAAATCTTTTTGGAAGATTAAATAGAGTCTTATTTACCTAAAACTAAGGCTTGGAGATATGATTCATCATACAAATTTTTACTGGAGTTACTAATATATTATGCCTAGGATATGATTCATTAATGGAGTTATTATGCATCAATTGTTAGTTTACCATGGGAATTTGATTATAAGCACCTAGTTGACTGAATGAGTGTTAAAATTTGAAACCATAAGCCTGTGGTGTTATTTTTCAATAAAAATTGATAGTTTCCTTGCACACTTGTGTCAACTGGTATTAGTCTACCTTAAAAACATAAAGGGTATCAAGGTTGTCGAATACATTTGGATAACCATGAACACATTTGGATTTTACATGACTAACCACTTTGAGAAAAACATCAAAATAAACATTTAATGTTCTCATGGGTTCATGATGTTCTCTTTAAGTTTGAGGAAACTAATTATAAAATGGTTGATAAATAAGTTTCAAGTTCATCCCAATATGTTATAGATCTAATAGATAATCCAAGATACCGACTGAAAGCTAATTTATTTTAGGCATGTGGAAAAATTTATTTCTATAGGTAATATCCTAATCAAGAATTTGATCTCATATTAAGACATCTTTGAAAAAATGTGTATGCTCTTCAATAGTTCAAACTCTTTTGTATTGAATCTTTGAAATAAATTTATCAAGACTATCAATTCATTACTGAATATAAGCACATATAATAAACTATTCATTCTCTAACCAACAAACTAATGATACTAATCTAGATTGAATTTGAATTATATTAAATAGATTAACATATTAATTGGAAAAGTGATTAATGAATAGATCTTGAAGATCAATAGGAGGTAACAAAACAAGAGGTTTCTAGGGTCAAAAAGGATAATAATATCTTAGGCTAGGGGAAATCATCCCAGATTTGTTCTTTTTTTTGCTATTCGAGTTTCCATTACTAAACTCCCTTCATGGTCACCCAACATCGCACTCGAGTTTGGTCGAGATAGGAGAAACAAAGAAAAATGATACACACTTGCCAATTCCCACATACTCTTCCATAGACACACAACTTGCTCCATGTGACCAATAAAAAATTTCATGTTCTCATAGTTGTTGAGTTTTCTTTGGTAGAATTATAATCTCATCATATGTATTCTACCAGCCGACTCTTCAGGACCACCGGGTTCATCTACATGGTATGTGTAGGATCATGATTGGCCAAAAAGTGGCGATATGTAAGTGATATGATGGCCCATGTGGCTGGCGACTTTTTTTTACCCAAAATTGATGAAACAAAAAGGGTTTTTAAAGGAGATTCTCAACTTTCCACCAATATAAATTATACTTTCTTTTGAATTTAATAAATAATTATTGTTCATTTTCTATTTGAATTACGACTAAAATCTTGATTGATAGGCTGATTGAAAAACATCTATAGCTTTCAAATGGTATCATATTTTTTGAATCCAAAACATTCATCACATTCTATGCTTTGTATACTATAGGATTAAAAAAAAAAAAATTGAATTTCATGAAGTTTTGACCAAGCTAAGGTGGTCAGACATACGAGTTTTTATATTTTTAAAAATTTGTAATAAAAAAATAATAATTAATTATTTACTTGGAATAAAATTACAAAAACATATGCATCACATCAGGACATGAGTCCTCTAATTATATCTAAAATCTTATTAAAAAAATTATCATTTTATTGTGGTTAGGGTGGTCCTGGATAGACACCTACTTCTTATTTTTTCCCTGAAATTTAAGTACTACTGCATTGAAATTTCAAATGTTCACCAAATAGATTTTTTTTTTTTAAATAAACCTAGTAGTTTTGAAACTACATTCAATTTTCTACAGATTCTATTCTTACATATTTTTGAAATAATATAGATAACTTATTCAATTTTTTACATCAAGTTGCCTAACTCTGATTTTTCTAAATTTTTCGTCACTTAAGGGCTTGTTTTTTCCATGATGATCCTGCACATACCCTACACCACTATAAAACTTTAGTAGAAATGACATATCTTCATTAGAAAATGCTATCTTTCTAAATCAAGTGTCTTGGACTTAATTTGTACATGTGTTTCAACTTAGAATAATGAGTATGTAAAGCACGGTAGAAATGCACAATTTGCTAAACTTGGAGGATTTACGTGTCCAAATCAAATGATAAATCTATATAGTTTCATTCTTCCATCAAGAAAGGTGCAAATTATAATATAATAAGGCTTTGTTCCAAAGCATTATGTACCTACAGATCTTATGAACAAAGACACTAGTATTGAGTTCATGACTATAACCTTCAGATTGTTGCCAATAACTTTGATGGATAAATTTGTAGATTGTTTGACATTGTTATTTCCAAACTAATAGCCATTCAACTTAATAGAGGAAACATCCCATTCCTTGTTTGTTAGTGTGAAAGGAGTACTTTATTTAACTAGTTCGTTAGTTCTTCATTAAAGTCCTCTTTTCACTAGCTTAACTTTACATAGGGATAAAGTGGTTGAGTATTTAATGACATGAGTTGTGACACCTCATAGGATGCCAACATTTGTCATAATCTGATTGCATCTATCTCTCCACTTGACTTATATTTAACCAAGGAATTTTCTTTGTAATCTCAATTTCTCAAGCTGAATATAGCTTTCCATTCTTGAGAGGAATATAGTTTATTCCTTCTCATATTTTTTGTTTTGCTTTCCTTCAGTCATTAGATTCTTGGGTAGGTTAGTTATCAAACTTAACATGGTATCAGAGCCAAATTTGAGTTGTGGGTTAGCATTCTTTTAAGAAATTTGAGAGTGTAGGGTTTTTTTTCATAGCACTGAGTATGCACTTCTCTTGCATTCTTGGATGATCTGGAGAATCAAAAAAGTGTGAAGAAAATATCAATTTTTGGGGTGGTTCATAGATTGACTTGTCAGTTACTAGTCTTCTGAAGCTTTCTAGAGAGATTCTATGCTCACCATTGAGTCTAGAGCAACTGAAACAACCATATTTGTCTTTTATTTCCCATGAAATGGACACCGAAGACCGGATCTGCAACAATTTGAAGTGGGAGGTTCATTGCCAAATCCAACAAGGAGTCATCGCTTTGGAGAATTTTAGGTCAAATCTGACCTTGCCATCATGCTCAAAAGGTCCAAAAGGGAACCATTTGGCCCCCATGAACAACCAATTTAAAAATAATATATTATTTTATTTTAAAATGAAAAAAATTGTTTTAAAATAAAAATTATTTTTTTTTGTTTTTCAAATAAAACTATATTTTTAATTTTTTATTTTTTACAAATAAAATATCTATTTTTATTTTAAAAAATGCAAAAAAAAAACTTAAATATTGTATTTTTTATATATTTATCTAAATATATTTTTTATTTAAAAAATCAAAAATTAAAATTACAACCAAAAAATTTTTGCTAAAAAATCATTAAAAGTTCATTGAAATTTCAAAACAAATTAAAAATTACAAATTAAAATCTTCATTGAAAATTTAAAACAAAAAAAAATGAAAATACAAATTCATTGAAAAGTTTAAATAAAAAAAAACTTGATTTTTTTTTATATGTGTAGCCTGCATGGGTACCGCATGATAACTGCACTGCTCTACAATTGGAAGAGCTGCACAATACTACGCAAGTTGCCCTATGCTGCAAACTACTCAGCCTTTGGGCCTTTAATAAAATTTTCTATTTTTTTAAGTTTTTTAATATTTCTTAAAATATTAATAAATTTAAACTTTTTTAAAAAACAAGTCTACCACATTTAATTTGGTAGATATTTTATATATTTTTTGATGTTTTTAATACATTAAAAAAATGTAATATCTAAAATACACCAATAGTTTTTTTATTAAAATTGATTTTTTTCAACTTTTTTAAATGTGCCAACAATTTTTTAATATTTTTTAATTAAAATTATAAAAAATCCCAAAGTCATCAAATTTGGAGGTGATTTTAGTGTATAGCTAAACTAGCAGATTGATAAATTTATTTGGCAGAGTGCTAAATTTGGAAGATTTTTATACCCCCCTCTGATGCACTGATTTTTTAAGGTCAACTTTGAACGCTCATAATTTGGTTTCTACAGGTCCATTTTCAATGTAATTTTTTTTTATTTGGGCTGATTTTTCTTTCTCTATGCATTGGTGAAGATGGTTTTATATTTTGGCACATGGACTTTTCAAAAAAAATGATTCTCATGGAGGACTCCTCACCATTATCATTTTGCAAACTTCAAAGCTGCATAACTTTTGAATATGACCTCAGATCAAGTTGATTCTTTTTTGAATGTGCATGATTTTTTGTTTACTTCTCATTGGTGTTGTTTATTCTATATGAAATTATACCAAATCGATACTTTTAGCACATGTTCATTTCTTGAGGATTTGTAAAAGCATTGAAATCTAGAAATTTGTAACTGCACTAAATTTAAAGTGCGAAATCAACTTTTTCTAGGGGCTTCTTTGAATGAGTAAAGAAAGGGGGTCTCTTGTTGTCTTTGTGCTTGGACATCTCTCATACTTTGCGCTATGTTTTTCCTTCACTATGGGTATATTTAATTTTCCATTGCTCACTCCCTACAACTACAACACATGGCATCAAAATGAATGGAATACCTTAATGCAACTAGGATATACACTCTATGTTGAGAAGAAGGTAATTGAACCCACAAATGATAAGGAAAAATTACTTTGGATGTTTGAACATACAAAATCTCTTGGTTGTTTAAGGAGTTTAGTCTCTCTTGATATCATGTTTCATATTGAAGAATGTAAAAATTCACATGATGCATGGGACAAACTAAAAACTCTCTATGGTACAACTCATGACATTTGTGGGTATCAAATTGACAATGAATTAATGAGTCTTGATCCAAAGTATTTTGATAACATCCAAGATTATGTAACAAAGGTCAATGACCTTAGAAAACAATGTAAATCATGTGGATTAGAGAAGAAAGACATTCAACTTGTCTACAACACTCTAAACAAACATGGACCCAAATTTGCAACTTTTACTTCTAGCTTTCATACTCATAGGTTGACAATGGGATCTACACTCACTACACCTTCTTTTACTTCATTTTATGAAATGTTGATGCAAGAACAAGGTAAGCTTCTTTCAATGGGTCTTCTTAAGCCTTCACATGCACAAGCTTTGATGGACGGACAACCAAAGGGTCAGAAAGAATTAAGGAAACCTGACAACAAACAAAAGAAATTCAAGAAGAAGTCACAAAGAGATCAAACACAATCATCTTCAAAAACAAAAGTTTCCTCCAACTCCTCTTCAAAGGGGAATTTTCAAAAGAAGGAAAGACCAACTTGTAGCTACTGCAAGAAACCTGGTCATGAGGAACATTTGTGTCATAAGAAGCAGATCGAAGAGTTAAAGCATCTTCTTAAAAAGAACAACATTAATCTACCTTCTTTTGTTGCTCAACAATCCTCTACTCCTTCTTCCAAATTAGGTAAATGGAAATCACATGCACTTGTTGCTATTACCAATTCTTCAAAAGAGTGGATTTTTGACTCGAGTGTATCACATTACATGGGTTCCATCAAAGAACATTTTTCTTTGTTGGAGCCTTGTAATGTGCCCCACATTCTCATCGAGAATGATTCTCTAGTGGATGTAATTGGGAAGGGTTCAATTGATATTGGCAATCGTACATTTGAGGATGTCCTTTGTGTGCCTGATCTATTAGAAAACCTCTCCACCTACCAATTCACTCAAAATGGTAGAAAAGTTGAATTCACTCTAGATTCTATTAGCATCAGGAATCTTAAAGATAATGCACTCTTTGCAATTGGTAAGGCCAATCATGAGTCTCACGTGTATGCTTTCTCTCATTTTGCACCTGATTCACATTACACTACATTGCTCACCCATTCAAATGTTGTGAGCAAACTATGGCATGATCAGTTTGGCCATCTCAACTACCACTATCTTTAGTAACTCAACAAATAGAATATGGTCACGGGTCTTGCTCAAATCAATTTTTTTGATGGTGTATGCTTGGGTTGTGCCTTGGGAAAGCATCCTAAGGACAAGTTCAACAAAGGGAAGGCTTGGAGGGCTTCATAAGTCTTTGAATTGGTTCATAGTGACTTGGCGGGTCCTTTTCCATCATTATCTTTTAGTAAGGCTCATTATCTACTCACCTTCATTGATGACTATTCCAAATACACATGGGTCTACTTTCTTTGAAACAAAGGAAAAGTATTTTAAAATAGATTTCAATAGTTTAAGGCTTGTGTTGAGAAGCAATCTAGAAAGTGTGTCAAAATTCTTCGTATTGATAATGGCAGAGAATATGTGAACCATCGATTTAAGCAATTTTGTACTCTTGAAGGGATTTATATTCAACATATTGTTGCCTACACACCATAACAAAATGGTGTAGCTAAGAGGAAAAATAGGTCCCTAAAAGAGATGGTTAGCTGCATGATCCATGCTCGCTTCCTTGCACCTGCATATTGGGCGGAAGCTATCAACTGTGTTGCTCACATTCAAAAACAAGTTCCACATAAGGCATTAAATGGCATAACTCCCTTCAAAGCTTGGTGTGGAAGGAAACCTGTTGTGGGGCACTTTAGAGCTTTTGGCTCCCCAACATGGGCACATATTCCTTCAAAGAAGCGCAAGGCCTTGGAACCTCAGAGTCGGCCTTGTATCTTTGTTGGTTACCCTGATGATGTCAAATGATATCTACTAATGGATCCTACAACACATGAGCTCTTCATTGAGTGTAGTGTGCATTTTTAGGAAAGCTCTTCTAGCTCATCCTCTACTCTTCCTTCCTCCATAGTGGATTCAAAGGATTTTGACATCGAGGATTTTCCTCAAGCCTCCTCTAGTCATCAAGTTGATCATGAGATTTCATCTTCCTCTTCATAGAGTTCAAAATCTCCTCCTCCATCCCCTACCATGCCTCATTGAGCTCACCAAACACTTGAGTCTATAGGCACTCTAGTTGAGGATCTTTAAAATACTAGGAGGACTTGATCACAACATCATGACATTCCACATTCCTACATTGCCATAGCTTCAAATCTACAATCATCTCGAGTGAAGCTTCTAGTATTGTTGAGTGGAATTCTGCAATGGAGGAAAAGTACAACTCTTTAATGCGAAATAATACATGGGATCTTGTTCCACTTCCTAAGGGAAGAAAACCAGTTCAATGTAAGTGGATCTATCGAACCAAATTTGCAACGCATGGATCAGTTGACAAGTATAAAGCATGACTTGTGGCTAAAGTTTTATCTGAAGTACTAAGTATTGAATACACTAAGACCTTTGCTCATGTTGCCAAAATGAACTCCATTCGCTTGCTACTTGCTATTTATGCAACTCATGGTTCAGTTGTACATCAAATGGATGTGAAGAGTGCATTTCTTCATGAAGATCTACATGAAGAAATTTACATGGAGCAGCCACAAGGATTAATTCAAGATTCTTCATTAGTTTGCAAACTAAGGAAGTCTCTCTACGAACTCAAACAAGCTCCAAGAGCTTTGTATGCCAAAATGGACTCTTGGGTTCTCCAGATGCCACTCAAATCCAAATGTCTACATTTTGTGGTAGGAGGATTCTCTTCTCTTCTTGGCTCTCTATGTTGATGACTTAATTGTCACTAGGAGCACTTCATCCATCATTATAATTGTGAAGAATTCTTTGCATGACAAATTTTCCATGACTGACTTGGGTCTCTTGCACTATTTTCTCAGGATTTTGATCACTCAGACCTCTTTCAAGATCTCACTTGCATAGCTCAAGTATGCTCTTGATCTTTATTCATGTTTTTATATGGTTGATTGTAAGCTTGCATCAACTCCCTTTCTGTTTGGAGTTAAGCTTGAGGCCAAATGTTCCACACCACTAGTTGATGCCACTTTGTATAGTCAACTTGTTGGTAGCCTTATCTACTTGACTCATACTCACCCCAACATTTCCTTTGTAGTTGGGATTGTTTCATGCTTCATGATGGAACCACATGAACTTCATTGGAAAGCTACCAAATGCATCTTGCACTACATCCAAGGATTCACTATGCAGTAGGCACAAGCAGTTACTTCTGATACACGGATTCTGATTGGGCTGGTAATATTGATGATCAAAAGTCCATGTCCAGTTACTATAAATTTCACTATGGTTCTAGCCCCATTTTTTGGAAGAGAAATAAGCAGCATGCCATTGCTCTTTCTCCAATTGAGGCTGAGTATCGAGGAGCTATCAATGTTTTCATTGAGGCTATTTGGCTTCAGAATATCCTCACTAAACTTGGCATCACATGTTTGAAGCCACCAGTCATCTATTGTGACAACCAGAGTGCCATCCAGATCTCGAAGAACCTAGCCCATCATCAACGAACCAAACACATCGAGATCCATATGCATTTTCTTCAAAAGTTGATTTAGGAGCAAGTCATTGATTTGAGATATTATCCTACAAAAGATCAAGTTGCACATATATTCAAAAATCCCTTCACTAAGAGAAAGTATGTTCATCTTCGGTCTCTCTTGGGGGTGATGCACATCTCTTCTTGGGGGGTCACTTAGACCTTCTTCATTCACCCTCTCATGGGAAGGAGTTTTTTTCCCACTAGGTTTTCTCCTTCTTCATCATTGAGAGGTTATTATGTACATGGGTACCTCATTAGGCCTAGTAGTCAAGACCCATATTTTCATCTTTGTATTGTATACTTCTTCCTAAGTTGCACTTAAGGGGGGGTGTTAGTGTGAAAGGGGTACTTCATCTAACTAGTTCATTCTTAGCTAGTTCTCCACTAAATTCCTCTTCACACTAGCTTAACTTTACATAGGGATAAGGTGGTTGATCCTTTAATGACATGAGTTTTCACACCTCATAGGATGCCAAAAAATTTCATAATCTGGTTGCATTTATCTCTCCCCTCAGCCTATGGGTGATCCCACAATATTGGTTTACAATTTTTGGCCAAACTGGACACTGAACTGATTTTTTCTAACTAAATCTTCACTTTCGGGCACCTATAGCGGCTAAACCATGAGGAATTTGAAGATGATGCAAACTAGTGATTTGTGGAATTTTTTCTATAGATTCTAAATATATTTTTAAAAAATTTGGAATCAGATTGCACTTCTTTTTCCATCTCCTTTGAAAACTAGTTTTTTTCAGTAAACACCATTTTTAGGGAGTGATGCTCACTGTATAACACATAATTTTTTTTCCATGAAGGATAAAATTTTAATTTTTTTGAATCTAGATTTGTAACTATGATATCTAGTGCTTCCAATTTTCTCCATAGTTTTTTATTGAATATTTTTTCTCTAATCAATTTTTGAAGTCAAACCAATTACAATTCACACATAGGCGGACCGTATAACACATAACTTTTTTGTATGTGTTGAAATTCAACTTTAATTCTTTTATTGGATCAAAGACTTCAATATATAGTGCACTCATATTTTTCAAATTTTATTTTTGATAATCTTCTATTTTTCCACATGTGTAGAATAGAGAACTTGATTTCTGGTGAAAAACCTACATTCACAAGAAATAAAAAATAAATATAATAATTAAATTAAATTTATTTAAAATTATAATTTTAAATGGGAAGCTTATAATAAGTACTACATAATTGTTAAAAAATAATTTTTAAATGAATTCATTTGATCCCTAAAAGGAATCAAAGTGGTTTTTATCAACATTTTGATAGATGTAAAGGAGACTCCATTATAGGTATGGTTTAAAACTAGCGTGGTTCTATCCAAGGGGTTTGACCTAGGTAGTTTGATCAAACCTCTTCAATTAGAATGTTTTAAATGGAACTTTTAAGGCTTAAATCATTATATTTTCTAAAATTATGTGATTTCAACAAAAATTAGAATCTCCCAAAAATTGTAAACCAGCTTTGTGGGATCACCCCTATATAACCAAGGTATTTCATTTGTAATCTCAATTTATCAAGTTGAATATAGCTTTGCATTCTTGAGAGGAATACAGTTTATTCCTTCTCATATTTATATGTTTGCTTTCCTTCAATCATTAGATTCTTGGGTAGGCTAGTTAGCAAATCTCACACTATTAGATCAATTTGTACTTGTGTTCTTGAACAATGAATCAGAATGACCTTGCAAACTTTGTATTTTTCAAATGTGAGATTAACATTTGAAATATTAAAACCATCACAATTATCACTATCATCACAAAGGCCAAGATATTGCATGTGGTTAATGAATTGAAGATTCCTTTACATGCTAGATTTTTATGCTATATCAGAAACAGTGATGCATAACTCACAAAAAATATTTATTGACAAAACAATTGATTCCAAGTGGAATAATATTTTCCACCCTTTTCTTGATTTTCTCTTTCCCTGCTAACCACATAGTTTGATCCAGGAGGATCCAAAAACCTCATAAATTTCACAGGCTCAAAATCAAACAGAAGTGGTCTCAAATTGAAGAGCTCTCCGACATGGTCCCAATGCAATTTGAATCACATCAAAAGGAGACCGCATGCGAGAGATATGCTTGGTCAAAATTTGGTCAACATGTAGTCAAAGCTGGTCAAACAAAAAAATTGATGATCATGGAACATTTCTCTACTAGTTCCATCACATAGAGCTTGACGAGAGCTTTCCAACGCATTTTAAATAGACCAAATCTGAGTCTGCATTTTAAGTTACCATAATTATTAAAGAAAAAAATACGTATGGTTTTTTTATAAAAAAGGAAATTTAAAAAGAGAGGATTTGGTGGGATTTTATCCCTTCAAAATCCTCTTGCCTTGCCCATAAAACATGGAGAGAGAAAAAACCTGTAAACCTATATTTCAACAAATTAACCCCTTTAACCACCTTTTTCATATTTCAACGAATTATAATATTTTTAAAGGGGTTATGAATTATTTAAAAGGACTTTAATGTTATTATAAGGGGTGGTGATTCTTTTAAACACTTGTTAAGCCCAAAAATAATTATATGGTTAATAACAACCCAACAAATGAATATTGCAAAAAAACCATAAAAATCCATAAGGGCTTATAAACGGGAGATGAAGGTTATTTATTTATTCAGATGGTTGAGCCTTATTAAGGCAATTTTTTATGTATAAAACGGGGTGTAGGTGTTTGACTTTCAACCATGTGCTTTTGAGAGAACTAGGTGTTGGAGGGAATTTTTATGCCTTCGTAAGAAAACTTTGGAGAGTGTTTGGAGGAGGATTTACAAAGTGTTTTTGTACACCAAAAATTGTAAAATTGTAATAGTGATAGAGATTATGAGGAATTTTATGCAAGTTTTTGAAGCTTGATATTGTAAGAAGGCATTTTCAGGTGCTTGGCAATATTAATAAAAGAGGCCCAACATTGAGAAGCGGACCCAGAGACAACTCAAATTGAGTGAACTCTGTTATCAAGCGTGATCTCTCTATTCTTCTCTTTTTTTTATCATTCTCGTCAGTATTTTGATTCATTGAGTTTTTCTAATTACGAAATTTAAGTGATTAGTTTATGTTTCATTGATTTGGATAAAGAACAAGTGAATGCTAGTTTCTGTAATTTCAATGGTTAAGATTCGTAACCACACAATTCTGTTGGATCAAGAAAAATCTATAATTAGGAGTTAAGTGAAAATTATTTGTAGCCCTTTAATTACAGATCAAATTGGTATCAGAGCAGTTTAACAGGAAAAATGTAAGTGGTGAATGTTAACCAGGTTGAAATTGAAACAAGGAGAAGGTGCACTTACCGAGTTCAATCTTGAAATTGGAAAATGAAGGACTTTTCCATGAGCAGAGATGGCAGCTAAACAAAGTCCTACAGAGCTTGATGAGAAAGCTTTCTAGAAAGAATTTCTCGAAATGAAGGCTATGGTGGAAATTATTTTCCAAGAGAGGCAAGAGCGACAGAGGAAAAAGGAACTCAAGAACAGAAATAAGGAGGAAGTTGAATCCTCGTTGAAAGATGAAAAAGGTAAAGGAGTAGGAGGTGGTAGTGACCCTCTTGAACCTCCATCTCCATCCTCTTCATCTTCTTCATCTTGTTCTTCCTCTTTATCTAACTCTTCTAAGAAGAAACAACTTGTATAGTTTGGATCTAATGCCTTTTTTGAAACTTGATATTAAATTTGATTTTCCAATCTATAATGGAGAATTGGATGCAGAGAAACTCGACAATTGGATCAAACAAGTTGAAGTTTATTGCAGGGTACAAAATTTTACTGATGATGCTTCAAAAATCCAGTTAGCCACTCTTCGCTTGGGAGGCACAATGCTAATCTGGTGGAAAAGTAAGACTCAAGAAGATATTAGCCGATACGATAAAATCATTTTTTCTTGGTTTGAGTTTACAGCTACACTTAAAAAACAATTTTATCCATTAGGGCACATGCAAAAAGCAATGATCAATTGGCAATCATTAAGGCAAGAGAAAGGACATAGTGTGCAAGAATATACACAGGAGTTTAGGAAGAGGGCTTTAATTTTGGGTATTCCTTTATACACACAAGAAACTTTGTTAAAGTATATAGGTGGATTACATGAGAGTTTGAAATATACCATACTTATGTTTAATCCAACTAACATTGATGAAGTTAGTGTGCAAGCTATCCATTTGGAAACAAGCTCAAGGAATAGCCATGACAATCTATTGAAGGAATCTAGTAAGCAGAAAGGAAGCAAGAAAGGGAAAGAGAAATCACAATGAACAGCTGCTATAAAGAAAGAGGACGAGAAGCCTTATTGCTCACATTGCAAGAAGGAAGGGCATGAAGATGCAAGATGTTGGAAATTGCATCCCGATTAGAAGCCAAAGTGGTTCAAGGATTGAAAGTGTAAGAAAAAGACCACAGCTATCATGCATGATCTCGGATCAGATTCAAATGATGAAACCAAGATCACAGTAGTGGGTATAAAAAGTAACATTCATGTTTTCAGTACTAGTTCTCATGCTTCTTCTGTAAAGTGTAATGAAGCACCTATTGAAAGTAAAAGGAATGAATTGTTTCATATAAGGGCTATTGCAAAACAAAATAAGATTGATACACTCATAGATAGTGGATCACAAGTGAATCTAATCTTTGAACAAGTTGTTAGGAAATTGGGATTAAAAACAACACCTCATCCTAAACCATATCCATTGGGTTGGGTGCATGATAATGCTCGATTACATGTGTCAAAACAATGTGGGTATGTGCAGGATCATCATGGAAAAAACAAGCCCCTTAAATGGCAAAAAAATTAGAAAAATCAGAGTTAGGCAACTTGACATAAAAATTTGAATAAGTTATCTTTATTATTTCAAAAAATACGTAAGAATAGAATCTGAGGCAAATTGAATGTAGTTTCCAAACTACTAGGATTGTTTAAAAAAAATGAAATCTATTTGGTGAAAATTTGAAATTTCAATGTGTAGTACTTAAATTTCAGGGAAAAAATAAGAAGCAGGTGTCTGTCTGACCACCCTAACCAAAATAAAATGATAATATTTTTTATAATATTTTACATATAAGTAGAGGACTCATGTCCCAATGTGATGCATATTTTTTGTAATTTTTCAAGTAAATAATTAATTATGAATTTTATTACAAATTTTAAAAAATATAAAAACTCATATGTCCCACTCACCTTAACTTGGTCAAAACTTCATGAAATTTAATTTTTTCTTCTTTAGTCCCATAGTATGTGAAGCATAGAATGTGATTGCATGTTTTGGATTCAAAAAATATGATATCATTTGAAAGTTATAGTTTTTCTCAATCAAATTTATCAATGTGACTTTAGTCGTAATTTGAATAGAAAATGAATAATAATTACTTAAATCAAAGTAAAGCATAATTTATATTGGTAGAAAGTTGAGAATCTCCTTTAAAAACCCTTTTTGTTTCATCAATTTTGGGTAAAAAAAAAAGTCGTCAGCCACATAGCCATCATATTGCCACTTTTTGGCCCATCATGATCCTGCACATACCCATATAAACTTTGATTTGCAATCACATCCAAGTTTATAGATGAGGTAGAGTTAGATGTAATTCCGCTTGACATCTATGGGGTGGTTTTGGGAAGTCCTTATTTGTATGATAGAAAGGCCATTTTCTACAAGGAACATAACAGGTATCATCTGTTTAAGGATGGAATTGAATTCATTGTGAAAGCTCATTACATGAATAATAATAGATCTGTTGTAAACACGGTGCATTTGAAGATGATTGTGAATGCAAGCAATGCATTAACCCTCATGTCTGTAACAGCTAGTGATATTAAGCATGAAGATGGAATAATTTCTAATCATGATAAGGTGTCACAGATAGCACAATGTGAGGATTAGTTTCAAGCACATTTAAGCCTTGAGCCAAAGGTGGTAAAAGAGGGTTTGAATGATTCATTTTCTAATGATGTTCCTGTTTAGGAGATATAACACATTGATACTTTCTCTTTCACATCATTTTATTCAGTATTGTTGCTTATTATTCTATTAGCTAGTTCTATGTGGATAGTGGATGCGACAATGAATATTGATGAATATAAAGCTGAAGGAATGATTGATTGTATTAGCAATGCTATCTCCTTTTTCATCTTGGTTGTGATGGGACAGATGTTCAAAATTCCAGCAAGGTGGATAGGTGATACTAGGCAAGTGAGGGGACAATTCCCTCACTTAAATGTTGTATAAAATTAGACTTTTGGCGGTCCAAAAGCTTCTCAATTGGGAGGAATGATCTAGGAGGATCCAAAAACCTCAAAAATTTCACAGTCTCAAAATCAGACAAAATTGGTCTCAGACTTTCAAAGAGCTCATCGACATGGTCCCAACGCAATTTGAATCACCTCAAAAGGAGACCATATGCGAGAGATATGCTCGGTCAAAATTTGGTCAACATGTGGTCAAAGCTGGTCAAATGGAAAAATTGATGATCATGGAACATTTCTCTACTAGTTCCATCACATAGAGCTCAACGAGAGCTTTCCAACGCATTTTAAATGGACCAAATCCGAGTTCGTATGTGGAAGTTATGACTAGTCAAAGTTGCAGTCAAACTTGGTCAAAGTGGTGACGTGGCATCACCAGAAATTGACACTTGGCATGACGTGGCAGATGATGTGGTAGGAATGGTGAGTTGGCATAAATATATATTAAACCATAATTATTAAAGAAAAAAACACATATAGTTTTTTAAAAAAAAGTAATTCAAAAATAGAGGATTTGGTGGGAATTTATCCCTTAAAATCCTCTTGCCTTGCCCATAAAACAAGGAGAGAAAAAGAACCCGTAAACCTATATTTCAACAAATTAACCCCTTTAACCACATTTTTCATATTTCAACAAATTATAATATTTTTAAGGGGGGTAGGAATTATTTAAGAGGATTTTAATGTTATTATAAGGGGTGGTGGTTCTTTTAAACACTTGTTAAGCCCGAAAATAATTATATGGTTAATAACAACCCAACAAATGAATATTGCAAAAAAACCATAAAAACCCATAAGGGCTTATAAACAGGAGATGAAGGTTATTTATTTGTTTTGATGGTTGAGCCTTATTAAGGCAATTTTTTATGTATAAAAGGGGGTGTAGGTGTTTGATTTTCAACCATGTGCTTTTGAGAGAACTAGGTGTTGGAGGGAATTTTTATGCCTTTGTAAGAAAACTTTGGAGAGTGTTTGGAGGAGAATTTACAAGGTGTTTTTGTACACCAAAAATTGTAAAATTATAATAGTGAGAGATATTGTAAGGAATTTTATGCAAGTTTTTGAAGCTTGATATTGTAAGAAGGCATTTTCAAGTGCTTGGCAATATTAATAAAAGCGGTCCAATGTTGAGAAGTGGACCTGGAGATGTAGCTCAAATTGAGTGAACTCCATTAGTAAGTGTGATCTCTCTATTCTTCTCTTTTGTTTTTCATTCTCGTCAGTATTTTGATTCATTGAGTTTTTCTAATTACGAAATTTAAGTGATTAGTTTTTCTTTCATTGATTTGGATAAAGAACAAGTGAATGCTAGTTTCTGTAATTTCAATGGTTAAGATTCGTAACCACACAATTCTGTTGGATCAGGAAAAAAAATTAGTTAAGAGTTAAGTGCAAATTATTTGTAGCCCTTTAATTACATATCATAGTTCCAATCCTTTGTCCATATCTTTTTGCATTCCAAATGTTTCAACCATAACTTTGGGTGAGGGAATATTTATATGAAGATAATAACAGCATTGTAAGTTATAAAATTTGGACAGAAGCCTCTCTATGGTGTTTCATATGTAATGCCTAGTGCTTCATTAACTTGACCCTCTTTGTAGAGAACTACCAATACACCATTTGGTCACACAAATGTAGATTTTCAATAGTAAATAATGTAGTCTCACACATTTTACTCTCCACATTGGCTATATATAATCCACAGTTCACATTCCTTGTCTATGCTTCTATAACATAAAGTAAATATCTTGGGTCTCAAAATAACTTGTTTCCTCCAATTTCCAAGCCAATTATCCAGCTTGCATAGATCTCCTTATTGTTTGAAACTTACCACAACTTCTTGTCTCTACATAGTTGTTTTAGAGGAGAACATGAGTTTTAGGATCCAACTGGAATTCATAAATGATCTACAAAAAATAAGTTCAAACATATCTGCATGACCACCACAAGTTTAACTAGTATCTTGATAAGAGAATTTTCTTTTTTAAATTTCATGATTAAATTGGGGGTAACATGAGGTTAAAATGTAAATGATGGAGGTGAGTTTGATTCAGAGGTTTATGTTTGAAACATAATTGATAATATATCAAGTTAATTTTAAATTCAAATGATTATATTTTATTTATTTATT
>VDFB02179234.1:110726966-110771398 GCA_007258455.2 Sequoia sempervirens | reverse complement strand
CCTTGGTAGAGATATTTGGATAGCCTAAAGAGTTGAATTTTCTCTTTTGATATTTCTTTGATATTCATTTTTTCTTTTTTCTTTTGATATTTCTTTGTAAGCTCATTTGCTTCAACTTGCAGGAAATGAAGTCAGCTATTAGGTTCAGAATCACAGTGGTAGCAAAGGTTACCTTTTGATTTTTCATTCAATTCAAATCCCTTTATCATTTCACCAATTCCTAAAACTCGCTTAATTATTCCTTGTAGGTGTGACTTTCTAGCTAAATTTTACCATCCTTATGCCAAATCCCAGCTAACGACAATTTGTTATCTGTAAAAAATATGCATAACTTAAAATTTAGAAACAAGTAATCTATTACCAAATTAATTCTAAATTTAGAAATACCAGTTACCACTCTTCCATCTTAATTTTTTTATGTCAACCACTAAAATACTTTGGCTAGCAATTCCAATTTGATAATGTTGCACTAACATTAATACAACAAAGTTGTCATGATTACACTTAACTTTGACCATCATACTCTGCATTTAATTCACATGCATTAACATGCACGTATTATTTCCTTTTAATTTCCAGATGCTAACATGTACCACCTTACCAACTTCATTTTCCTTTCTACATTGCACACATGGACATCTTCATGATTAATATGGCTCACTAAAATATAATGAAATGACCTCTATTAATTTTGAAATCTTCAATTTGCTCGATTAGTGATCTTCGTACTGGAAAACTTTGAAGCAATGACCACCAATTCTATGAGAATTAATTAGATTTAACATTTCGCTCTAGTGAAAATTTTCCTATTGCAACCTCAACTTGCATTTCCAAGCCTTTGATGTAGGAAACTATGTACTGTAGATTTATCACGGTTTTCTATAAATTCCACACTTCTCTTTTAAATTCTTAACATCTGTTATTTCTTTAATTTTCTTGCTTTTGCACTCTGCTTGTGCTTTCGTGCTTCTAGGCCATAGATACTCCCATTTTCCTAACTTGCATTCATCGCCAGAATGGATTTCTGGGTCGCATTACCACCCAGAGGCTAAATAATGTTTTCTTTCTTTAGACTCCCAACTTTACTACTCCAAATTTGTGCTTGGTCCTTGGGGAAAATTTTGTAGAATCCAGAGCATATTAAAGGCTGAATTTAGACTTGGCTTTGTAGTTTGTAGCATCACTCCTAGATCTTGGGATTTTTGTTGATTAGGTTCGCATGACTGCTCAAATGATAGTGCAGCCTAATTTCTTGGGGAACTTGGACTATGTCTTTTCTATTGAAAATTCGACTATTGGAATTCCCTCTACTGATGACATTCCTTCATTCCTAGAAGGAGGAGAATTAGTTCCTCTTTGTCCTTTTTTGATTGATCTTCACACCCCTAACTTTGAAACTCACAGGGACAATGCTTACTTGGGATATACTACCCTCATGGATGAAGCATCCTAGATTGACTGACTTACCACCCTGTTACTGTACCTTGGCTCCTCTTTTTTACTTTTTTTTTGCTCTTTTATGACGAGAAATTTTTTATTTTCATATATATATGCAATACACACACACACACACACACATATATATGAAAAGTTTTCTTTTTGTACATTAAGTTGTATAAACTAGAAAGTAAAAAAAAAACCCTATGAAAAAAAAAAAACCTAACTAGCTAAAATTTACCCTAAGCAAAGGACTAACCCTAACTAAGTAATTTACTTTAACTTCTATCACTATCTTCATGGTATTTTTTGTAAGAATTACAGTAGGTTTGTCTTTAAATTCATTGGTATACATTTCAAATATCCTACTGTAACAATGAATTATCTTAACTTTTCCATGTTTAAAAAATGCAAATTCAACGGTGTACTTACCAATAAATTGGCTCACATGAATGAAAATGACCTCATTAAAGGTCGATTGCACACACCTTTGCTGATTTCTCCATACTCTACCTTCTCCTAGTCCTAGTTCATGGTTTTCTTCTTCACTTTGTTCGGTTCCTTGAATGAATGTGTTCATTTCTTGATTCATTCTCTCTCCAAGATTTTTGAAGTCCTTGGACCTGTCTTGACTCTTAGTAACACTGTTAACTTCCTTAGACCAAGTATTAGCACAATCTACCTTATCATCAAAGACAAAAAAATTAAAAAACTTGATATTATGTATTCTACATGAAATCAAGAAAATTTCCCTTTTTTAGCTCGTGGATTTGCAGTTAAGGGTGAAAAACATGCATCTCCCACTCACTTTTCCCACTTTACCTCGTCTTTGTCATCTTCCACGTGCAAAAAGACTGATGACTCATAATTTTCACTTTCATGCTTTTGGCATGCTATTTCCAAGTCTCAACGTCCTTGCCTTTTTCTTGCAAAACTTTAGGACATTCCTCATGACAATTGTAGTTAGTAAATCGATTTTGATTTAGTAGTTAATTTTCCAATGTTTCCAATTTCACTAGGGTTCTAGGCACTTTCTCAGAATTTAAATCTCTTTCTAATAGTGGTTCCTTTCTTTTAGCAGTTAAAGACACTTCCATTAATGAAATCACATTATAAGTGGCCAAACTTACCCTAGTCAAAAAAATTTCACAATCAACTTAACCGTGATCAATTGTATCATGAATTCTAGACTTGATGAGCTTAGCAAAGGTGAACACAATTAAAGGGTAAAGCCTCTGGTTAAGGATTTCCTAGAGCTTATTAACTTCCATTTTCATTTTCATAACTGACTTGCATAGACTTTCATTTTGCAAGAAACTTATCAACCTGGAACTAAGATAGTGATACTGATTCCAGATAAAACTAGAGAAAAAGATATGAGGCCCTCCTTCTAGCACTAGTTCATGTTGATTATGATGTTAGTTGCACACCAATAGTGCAGATAAATCCTCACAGACAGACTGTGAGAACCTATCCTTAATTGAAAGACTGCACTAGGACAACCTAAATCTTAGGTTAACTCAACTTAATCCCAAGGCTCGTTTAAGTTAGGTATTGACCATACTAGGTTTGCTTCAGGGTTCGTTGTGATAATGCTATTAATAATAAGGGGTAAACGATTATTTCTAGTTTTCAAAGGAATCATAGGGATAGGGAAAATATATTCTTGGTGGACGGTCATTAGACAATATCATGAAATCGACAGATTTACAATAATATTTCATGAATTTCAAACAAATTTGCTATCACTTAAGTAAATTTAGCTTTAAGCATTCAACAATATTATGTAATAGAAAGATTTGCAATAAAATTTCCATTTATTTATCTCTTTTTTGAAACATTTTCTAAAATTTAAACATCTATTCTAAAATAAAGCATCAAAAGTACTGAAAAAGTAAAATTGCTCCTAGATATTATCCACGCATGCCTCAAGAATTAACCAAACTAGAGAAAACCATTCCATACATCAGTAAATTGCTTCACAACTAAGCACAAAATGATGCGATATTTTTTAAAGAAAGGGAGGATTATTTGGACACCAAGTAGGTTTTGTATGCACCCTTAAATGATGCAACACACAATCTTGTCTAGTTGAACAAACAATTAGCTATGTATGATTTCATATTAGGAAATATATTTTAAATTGGCTTTGATATTGATTAGCTTCTATGTCCATACAAGTTTTTAATCTAGAATGGCACAAAAAATAGGAAAAAGAAACAAAACTTAAAAAAGTTTTGATTCTCCGACATCCACAAATTCTAAACTTAACTTAAAATGAAACATCTCCTACCCTTTTATAAGAACAAGACATAGGGGAGATTAGACAAATACATGAGAGGAAATCCAAGGGACGAATCACGACAAGACACATGGAATATGACAACTGTTAGGAGAGTTGTTGACGAAGTCAATGGAGGTCAACATTCTTTAGCATGTTAAAATATTTTGAGATCTTCATCTTTAAACTATTGCCAAGATAGTAACTTGAATCATAAACAAAATGCAAGAAATTCCCATATATTCAGAATGATCAATTGATCATTTTGTTCCTACATTTTTGTTCTACCTCGAGCTTAATACTCCCAGGGAAAAGTCACACTGGAGGTTGGCACATCTTTTTGACTCTTTCATAATACCAAGAGGTCTAGTATTACAACAACCCAAACTCCTCTTTTGCATAGACTCGCAAAATGTATAGCCCAATCTGGTTATGATTCCATTCATAATCCAAATTTTCTTGACAGTCCATACCTAAATGTTGCATCCCAATCTTTTCCTCCTGCAAGCACAATTTCCACATACTAAATCCCTTTTAATTTTTTTATAAAACTATCATGAAAATAAAACCATCTATAATAAATCATTATTTCAAACAAATCATAAATATCACACTTTTAAAATTGTACTCTCATGTAATTATATCTTTTAGTTCAATTACCAGACCTTCGAGAAAACTTACCTTTTAACTTCAAACTTAACATTGTTACCCAGTACCCAGTATCTGACACTTCAACTTTTAGCAAAATAAAATTCTCTCGGACCCTAGATTCCACTAGAACCTCCATACTTTCTCGAACCTTCACTCCTGAACTAGAACACTTCACCAAAATCTTGAATTAACATTTTAACATTCCTGACCCTTCAGTACCTGATACCCAATATTTGACTCAAATCATGAATTACTTCAAAAATTTCCTTTCAACTTTAACTTTTGGTGATCCTTTTTTACTAGCCAACACCTGCCATAAGCGTTAGTTTTCACTTGGGTCCCCAAGTCTTATAGTCTTGGGGTGTGTTGTGAGACCACACAATAAGTCCCTTTTCTCTAGTTCCATCTCCTAAAAGGTGGAGCCCTATTTCCCAAGGTTTCACAACAAATCCTTTTCTTTTTCTTATTTCATCTACATAGGTTATCCATCTCGAACTAAAAAATTAAGGAACCCATATGTACCTTCCTTGTGAATACTTAACCCATATGTACCTTCCTTGTGAATACTTACATTCACTATGGGTTATTATTAAAATCCTACCATAATTACAATTTATCCTTACATTTTTCCACAAATACCTTTTATAATAGCTGTGAAAATCATTTTTATATACGAGTTTCATATTCATAAAACTATGCAAAAAACATATAAAAAAGAAAAATCACATATAACTATTATTCCTTGTTAAAGGAACACCCAATGGAAGAGAATCTCTTGTTAGACTCAAGGAACTTTGAGAGGGGGGGGGTGAATCAGTGTTCCACAAATTTAAAATTTAAATCCAGATCTTAAGCCATTAACAACACCGAAACAAAAATAAAGATGCAAGAACATGAACAAGATAATCAAAGCACCATAACACCAATATTTGTACATGGAAGCCATGCTAAGGGAAAAACCACAGTGGAGATTAATCCACAATTTATATACTTTGTTAAAAGTATGAAGAAAAGGGAATGCACATGCATTCATGCACACTGCCTAGAGTTCACTGCTCAAAACAAGGAAGGCTCACTGCCTTACAAAATGTTAGAGATTACAAAAAAAGTTTGAATTGAGAAGATAGCATCTACAAATTCCTGGTTTTAGTTCCGGTGAAGCTCATAAATCAAGTTATGAACCTTCTATCAGACTTCACACTTCACTTTTTCTCTGTCACCAAATCCTCTTTTGTACCAAAAAAATTGTCACAGTTGATCTTTTGATATTTGCATACCCAATTTCTCTGCCCTACAACTGCTCTTATATATCTCATGCACAAAAAATGAATTTCTTGAACTTACATAAATACCCGCTATCAAGAATTCAAACACTATATGTCAGCTTCACACAAAATATAATATTCTCTTCATGTCGGCTTCAAATCATAAATAATTTTTGATGCATGCCCACACACATTGGCCAAACCATAGTTAGGACCAAAACAAAATTCTCAAGCATAGAAACAATTAAACAATCATCCCTTATACATCTGCAACACACTTCATTGATTAGGTCAGCCATAATGAATAAATAGACAAAAATCATTCTATCGGATCACTTTACTCGTACACGGATTAATGCAACATTACAAAACTTACCAATAAGGTATCATACATGCTTAACAACCTGTCCTGGGGATCCACAACACAAGATGATGATCCGGTGAAGCATACAAATTGACATACAAACTGAATACCCTATTCATCATGCTCTGTGCCGGTAAAAAACTGTACTTAACTTTTGCTGTCGGTATGACCAGGTTCGGATCTATGAACCACAATGTGACTTCAGTTGCCATCAATGACAACACTAGAAGCCATACCAATAATCTCCCTGAGCCATATGCCAATAATCTCCCCCTTTGGCATTGATGGCAACACTTAGTAAAAAATGACTAAGTGTCAAAACCAGAGGTACGCTGCCAAACTCCAAAATTTCAAAACACAACAAAACATTGCTCGCCCTTAGGATGTCAAGGAATTTTTCACTACATTCTCTCCCTCTTTGACATCAAATGACAAAAATTTTCTGCTTTTTCTCCCCTTTTTCTAGTATTCTTACTACACTTCTTCCTTTTTATTTGCTAAAACAAAATTTTACTGCTCTCTCTGCCTTTGCTAAATAGAAATTTGATCAAAATTTGGATAACTAAGGCTACTGCACAAATCATAAAATTATTTTATACTTATTTTTCATCTCTGGAAGGAATTTCTTCCAAGCATCTACAACAATCCCAATAATTATTATCAGACTATTATTTTTTTATGCCTAGTTAATGATCTAAATGAGGGATTCCAGAATTGTAATTGCTTCTTCTAGCTTCTCTCTTTTCCTCAAGACTTCAATCAGTTGCTCGAATCTACATTCCATTTGATCCTTTAATTTCCAGAAGGTGTCCATAAGAATGTTTCTAGCAAAGTGAATCTTTATGTGCTCAACCTACAACTCATGAATTCTGTTCTTTATTAATCCATCTAGATCCTAAACCATATTGTAGTCCTGGCCAATTTTATTCAATTCACTTTCAATTTGCTCTAGCTTGACTTTGTAATTTCCAACAACATGAGGCCAACGTAGACAATAATTGTAGATGTCATTAGCTAAATTGATGCACTGTCTAAACACATTCATTTTCTTTTTTAGTTTTGTAAGGGATAGCCTGAATTGCTCCTTCAAGTGTAGGATTATTTCCTCCTCTTTCTTATCTTGAGAGTTAGAGGCCACAACTTCCTTAATACACTCAATTAACTCTTCAGGGAATACATTCTGCAAACTCTCCAATTCAATGTTATTCTGCACAAAGTATCTGCCTACTCTACTCTCAATCAGATCCCACTCATATGAGGGTCCATCTAACCATATGCCAACAATCTTTTGCATTCCATCTTCCTCCTGGAAAATCTGCAATATCTTTGCTTTGAGTAAAGCACCTTCTTCATGGCTTCCTTCTGCTATTATTACATCTGGTTCAACTAATTCTAGTCCATCTCTTGGGGTGTATTTATTAGGGTCTTCATCAAGTATGTCCACAATTATCTGTTCTTTGCCTTTTCCTTCAGTTTTAGGAGACTTGAGTATTGGAGGAGTATCATTAGTAAACTCTATTGTTCTTTTTTGCTTCCTTTTCGTCTTACCAGAAGATGATCCAACTTCAGCTATTTTTATCGAAAGAGAAATACCAATTACTCCAAATTTTCCTAACAACTCTCTAAAGAAATTTGCATAAACTTGCTCACAATTTTCTAGAGTATTGAAATTCTTAAAATTTTTCTTATAGACCGGTTCACTCTCCTTCCATACAACATTATCATTCTACGACAAGTAATTTAGAAAATACATCATGATACATATGATCAAAGTGCCAAACCTAAAAGGATAATATATATCCATTGTCAATTACACGTTCTCCATCAGTTGATCTTTCAGCAAACTGCACAGGTCAAAGTCTTGGTCCTCCATTATCATCTTATGTGAAATGTAAATTGTGCCTGTAGAGGTTGAACCTTCCCTGTTTCTGAAGAAGATTTTGTATGAAATTCCATATGCAATGTACCTTGTCAATGGATCTTTGATCGTCAAAATAACCAAAGCCTTCTAATCTGCTATTACACCGGTTAGGGTTTTGACTTCCTCATTTCAAATCAACTTCTTCAAAATATCTCCAACATTGCATAACCTAGTTAAATTTCTAATCTCTTCCTTTGAAATAAGATAGGGTTTTTCCAAATTTAGAGTATCTTCATTCAATCTGCTCAAGATGAACCTAACCACTTCCACGTTGTCAAAATAAGGAAGTTCATTCCAAATGTCCAAACTCCTATGTTTTGTTCCTTCGAACCACTTCAATTTTCTGGCAAGAAAAATATCTATTACATCCCTGATCTTCTTGCTACTATATTCATCCAAACTCACAATTCCCTTGATTTGCTTCATTTTTTGTACCGAGAAAGTTTTTTCTACTGAGCACAAATTTAGAAATTCTACAAGTGAATGGAATACCTAATGAATTCACCACTGAATCAACTTGACTTCTTCAAAATTATGCTCCAAAAGCTCTTTCACTATTATTTTTCAGTGCAAAGTGACAAATAAGGTTTCCAAGTATCCTTTTATAGCTTCACGCACCTAAATTTTCTCCATAATAAATGCTCTTCCCTAGGAGTTCTGGTTACACTGCACTCTCAGACAACAAGAGAAGAATCTATCTGTGGGCCTTCAAGATGTCAACTTACAAAAGAAGTGATCACAGATACATTTGTTGGATGATGGCACAACTACTTACAACTTCTTATATTCTGGTGCCAGCTACTAATAGGGGGCAAATGATTTTACTTGAAAGACTCCCCATAGGCTGATGGCCTGAGATCAATTTATGGAGGAATTACTGGAGGGATTATCGGAGGCGGCTTCCAATATGGGCTTATTAGATTCACTCTTCTTTATCCATGTTTTCTTCATCCGATCTCTTATTTCTTCCACAGTCACTTTTCCTTTTCCTTTGTTATTTTTTTGTGAATTTCTTTCTTGATATACCAGACCTCTTCTATCCATGTTCCCATTCCTATAGAATCTTACAATGTGACCAAATATTTTGCAATTGTAACACACCAATTTCTTTGTCTAGGCCATTCATTCCATTAATTTCCCCTTGATTTGCATTGGTTAGTGTTGGTGGTGTTTTCTGCACAACTCGTAGACAAGATACAAGTATCCTATCTCTCTTGAAAGGTAAATCTCTATCAGCAAGCCTCAAGAGATAACCCCAAGGTCTCTAATGTCAGGTCTTGACAATGCATAAACAACTCAATGATAAATGTGAAAATGTGGTAATCACAAAGGGACCTTACAAACAAATGTTGGATGTTTAAACTTATCAGATTTTGCAATATGATGATACTTTAAATCCTAAATCTAACCCAAATAACTAAAAAAATAGCAAAAGATAAGGGTTTAAGAGAAATTCCTAAGACTAAAATTACTCCTAAGACCAACAATGCAAATGATGAAATACTTGAAATGGACCAATCCCCCAAAAGAAATTCCTGCTTAACCTAGATTTCATCTACAATCTTACAAAAATAGTGCAATCTTCTAAGCCATTAAGTATTTTCAGATCATGAACATTCATTCAAACTAACCCTATTGGAATTGAAATGAACAAATATTCAAAATTGAACTAAGCACAGTGAATATGAAGTCCAGGCTAACTTTACAAAGCAACTCACAATAAACCAGCTGCAAAAAGTATGGACCAAGGATTGCTACAAACACTTCAAGCATCAAACCATAAACACCATTGAATTACATATAATTCTAAATCTAACATATATCAAATATTTTCCAAGCAATCTCAAAAGATAGAACAACAAGAAACATGCAAGATAAGTCAACACAAGAGAGATCACCAAAGCACAATGTCTTCAATTGTATTGAATCACCTAATAACAACAACAATTCCAATGTTTTGTGTTACATCACTTGCTTCAAAATAAAACTAACTCCTAGCACTAGCTTTTTTCTCTATCACTTAACTCGCTTCAATGTCTAATTATCTAGCCTTGAAAAATGAGGAAAAATTCCATACTTATAGAGATCTCATGATATGTTAGACCAAATAGGGTTACAAAGAAGGCTGGCCACAAAAACAAGTCGGCCTAGAAAGTTCCTAAAATAAAATATAATATTGCATTAAATGCTTGAGGCTCCTTTCCAGGTCAGCTTGGAATATCCAATGTAGCTCGGTCCAATGCATGTAAAGGCCGAAGGAGGGATAATGGGAAACAAAATTTTTGAAGCAATTATTCATTAGTTGGCCCCTTGTCTTTATCTCGACCCATTTTATCTTGCACCATAAGGAAAATCCTCTTTAGGTCAGCCAAAGGTGGAGTAATCAACACTTTGAATCTTCTTTTAATAGATTTAATCTCCTCCCTTGATTGCTTGATGAATTTATCCCATTCCACCTTAAGATCTTGATATTTCTCCATGATAGTAACATAGGTGGATGCATCATCTAAATGGTGGGCTGTAATTGGACCATCAACAATTGGGGCATACACCTCATGCCACCATTTCCTTAATTGTTCTAAGCTCAGATGCTTGGGTGCAAACTTCTTCCTCCTAGCCATGATCTCAAAGAATGGAATACATTTGTTGTAAACATCTTTTAATGTATTTCCTACCTACTACCCTTGCTTATGAATTCTCTTCAAAACCTTATGCTTAATCTGCAATGATTCATAACAATCCCAGGGTTCTAAAACATTTGAAGAAGGTAGGATTCCATCATTCACCAAGTTCTCCTCCATATAATCCATGATGGTTTTTGTAGGAGGAGGTCTATATCAGTTTTATCTTTCCCCAACACATTTTGTAGCCACTCAAAGGATTTGTGTGCATCAACACAAGTAGACAAGATGTCTTTAATCATACTATCTCTTCGGTGTCCTACTCCTTGCAGCCATTCATGGGTGGCCTGTGTGGATGCCTTCATCTTCTCAAGCTTGGTGAATGCCTCCTTAGGCAGAAATCCCTTAGGGGAAACTCCTTCACTCCCCACAGCCTATAGAGGCCTCATTAGATGCTGAACATATCTATACAAATCACTTAATTATTTCTGAAGCCTTTCCTTCTCCACTGTCTCTTTATCTAATCTCCTAAGGATGGCTTGGGAGGACTCTTGGAACTCTTCTTTCTCCTGATCTTTGCTTGTGGGCCCCAAGTTCAGTGTTTGAATACTATATTCCTGAGGAGCAATTTTACCTTTGTTCTTGTCTGCTGCAGGGGTAGCAATATGAATGACCCTATTATCTGCCTCATCTCTGGTGATCCTAGAAATCACCTTAGCCTTCTTTTTTACTTTTCCCTTTCCAATGTTTGCCAACAATTCATCCCAGTTCAAAGGAGTATCATCCACAACCACCTGCCTGCTCTTCAATCTTTCACTCAACCAACTAGGAGTAGAGACATCTGACTATTGTTCATCTTTCTTTTCTTTTTCAGGTTGATCCATTGAGGAGTCAATGTCTAAGTTCTGCAGTGAGGGGACCTCTTCACTTTTATCTTCCTCATTATCTTTTGGATTCTAGTCTTCTTCTTGATCTAGTGTCTCTGTCACCACTTGAATTGGGGAGGGAGTCCTTTCATGTGCCTTTACCTTTTCCATGAATTTCTTTTCTTCATCCCTAGCTGGTGAGTCCTCATAGGAAACCAAAGAAGACTACAAGATATTACCAATTTCTACTTCTGCACTATGAAGGTCTCCATCCTTGAATTCCTCTATCTCCTCACTTTGATGAATATCCTCACCAATAACCTCTGTCAATTCCTTCTCTTCATCATGTAACTCTTGAATTGAAGGAGGGGTAGGAGTGTCATTTTTTTGTGCAGTAGAAAGAACTGTAGGAGCTCCCTCTTTCACCAAACTTTCCTTTGGAGATGGAGTTCTGGCTTTTCTAGTGTAAACTTGTGTCTTCTCCCTAGAATTCTCAACATCTATCAATTATGGTCCTATTTCTTCACTTTGTCCCTTAGGTTTCCCACTTTGTTTTCCTAAAGTGCTAGCTACTCTTCTTATTTTAGGCAAAGGGACACTATCCTTCTTCCCTTCTTCCTCATGCTCCTCCTCTTGAGCAAATGTCTTCCTCTTAGAGGCAATATTCCTCTTCTTGGTGATATGTTTCCTTTTATTTTCTTTCTTAGCCTCTATTTGAACACCCTTGATTTTAATCTTAAAAGGAGAACCCACCTTTTCTTTTCCTTTTGGATCTTGCTCATCTTCTTCATAGGTGGATTGGGACTCTAAACTTCCCATCAGGTCATATGTGTACTGCTTCCCTTCATTGTCTAGCTCCCATATCTTATGTTTCAGCCACAACTTAGAATATTTAATAACAGAAGCATTGATTTTCTCCAACTCTATCTTCTCTTCTTCCAGCCAGTCAATTTCATCAATGGGCTTGTCTTTGATGGGATCATAGTCATGGTTGTGAATTAGCTCCCCATCATCCTCAACCTAGTATGGGATAGACTTAATGTTGTATAACCTAATTAAATTGGTTGGAAACATAGAGAATCTCTTCCTCCAGACCTCAAAATCATCTTTATAGTTGGCCCAATAATCTTCAATGTCATCTTTATGTCTGAAATCTCTGCTAGCTCTCTTTTGGGCTCCACCTGTTCTGTCAAATCTGGTCCTTTTAGAATGGAATTCCAAGCCAAGAGTGTTCATCTCTTCTTTAGAGGAGTGTGCTATTATTGAAGAAGGGAAAGCCTCATTGCCTCCTATTCTCAATGGAAATTCATTCCCAAAACTAGTCTTATGCATGTCCTTCAGAATGTCATCAAAGTCAGAGATCTACCATGTAACTTCCAAAAGTATAATGTGGTCAGTTGGATACCTTGGCAATCTGTATGGAGCTCTTTGACAACCATCAATCCTAATGTAGGAGAAGGTGGGAAATTGGATGAACCATGCTCCAAAATTTTGGATCGATTCCTTTACAGCATCAAAGATTCTCACATGTTCTACTCCTTGAAGTAACCTTGTGATGTACATGGTGAATGCATCATTCACCCTTCTGTAACTAGAACTGTCCAAATGTAGTTGGGGATAGACCTCAAAGATGACATCCTGGCCAAAAACCCTTCGAGTACTCAATCCCTTGTATGGATGGAATCTTTCCAGGGCATAGACCAAGTAAGATGTCATTGTGAAGCTCTTGGTCTACAATACATTACATAATTGCTCATGGATCATGGCATTGATGATACCTGGCCAATGATAGTCTACATTTTTCTCCATTCTCAATATTATGTAGAACATCCAACTTTCGAATACTCTTGTAGTCTTCAAACCCACCACTCTACTAAGGAGAGTGATTGCATCATAGTACTCTGATTTGAACTTTTCTTTAAACAACTATTTTGGTAGCTTGGAGATATGTTCCTTGGGTTTCTCCAACCATGAATTGATAACTTGCAAAGCCTTGTTTGTATCATCTACATAGTATTTCTTGGCTATGTCAAGATCAAAACTCACCACATGAGATCTTTTTGGCATATCAAATGTCTGGGCCACTGAGACAAGAGAGAAATTGGAAAGCACTCTGCCTTGTGGACTAATTATTCTCTATGTGTCTAGATCATAGTGTCTAGCACACTCCAAGACTAGCTCGTAGCATTGTACTATAGGAGGGAAGCCATCCACATGAGCTAACCCAAAGCTCACCAATCTCCTTGCTAATAGAGTAGGATCCTTCACTGCCATTCTTGCTTTGAAGTCCTCATAATCCCATCTTCCAACATTTGTATCTATTACTTCTGGCCAAATGGAAGTTAGCTTGCTCTCAGGAACCTTTCTCTTGGTATCCAATTTAATCCTTTCAGCTTCTGAGATAGAAGCCCCCTCATCACTGGGATCCATTTGTTTACCCTTGACCCTACTAGCAATGGCCTTGCTTGATTCAGCTTGCATTCAGAAAGGGACCATAATAAATATGCATTACAACATGAGAGTCTGGGTTAGTCCATCACAAATAACATGTTCATCATTCAAATAAATCCAACAATGATCAAAATCCCTTTGAAATATCATTAAAGCATACTTTCTTTAAAGTTTGGGATTTTCACCACTTTGCGGAATTCAGGCCAAAACGAAATTTCGGGGAATTCTAGAAGACATGGAATTCTGCGATGAAAGATCAATAAGCATCCAAAAGTCATTAAATCATCATCATAATCTAAGAAAGGGCATGATACATCTTTTAAATCACTCAGATCAATCATGTGATGCAAAATCATTAGCTATTAATTCATGCATTCCCTCAATTCTTCATTTCCAACAGGTTTTCAAGGAATTTTGTAGGGGACGCAAAATCTACAAAATAGGCAAGACTTCTCACATTTTGGGAAAATGAAGGAGAAACGAAAGTTTAGAGGTTTCCTAAGACAATAGATTTCCACGAAGTCGCTATGATTCCCTCGGTAAGTTTATGCACACTTTCGAAAATTTCCAGAGGCCTTGTTCCCGGGGAATTTCCCTAAGGTAATGTAAATCCTTGAGATACTTGAAATCTCAAAATATTTGACTTCATCAAGGATTTTCACCCAAATTGATTATTGAATGATCAAGAATTTGGGGAATTGGGCTCAAATGTTGTTCGCTCCCAAATATTCTTTATCATGGATCTAGATCTAGGACTTGCTCAAAGACAACTTGACTGACCCCCTCGCAATGGATTCAAAATTGAAACCCTAGGGTTTCCATGAGCGATAGTTTCAATCCCACCTATTCCTTTACTCAACTAACCAAGATAAACTCTCGAATTATCAAAGCAAAGTTGTCATTGAGTGCAAATGAAAATCACCACTAAATTTACCGACATCAATTTCTTGTCAAATGCAAGGATCCAAAATTGAAACCCTAGGAAGAATCAAAATCATGCACAAGATCAATTCAGGAGGGGGAAAAATCTAGCAATAGATGATGCAATCGAATCATCAAATTAGTAAGGACGGTCATACCACTCTCAGAGGAGGTGTTAAGAACAAAGGGGGTAACCCTAATTTAATTACAGACCCCCAACACACTAAAATCCAAATTCAAAGCACATCCAAAACACCATAGAGCCATTGATACTCATCAGTTGAAAATAAAGGCACCGTAAACATACCATGGATGAAGATCAAATCATGAAGATAGCGGCTGGAAAGATCTCCAATCTCAAGAAAATGGAAATGGTACTAGAAAGACGTCACCAAATCAAGCGATCCAAAGCCCAAGCGCAAGAATCACACACAACACTCAGAGGTTAAGCTCTTCAAAGTTATGAGAAAGACACATGACATCGATTCACAACATAAAACTCCCTTAAACTTCATTAAACACAATCTACAAAGCTTGTACGAAAGTATAAATGTAGTGAAAAGACAACCCAAAACGAGTTTTGGGAATTCGAGGGGGTGAAGGAGTTTTGGGGATTTGAAGACCTGAAGGATTTTAGGAAATTAGGGAAGACACAAAATTCAGTGAAGAGCCAAAATCCCCAAAGCATGATGCATAGCAGTCCCTGTCGGGTTTCCAAGGCACAGATGGAAATCGGGGAATTCTGCCCATAGGGGAAATTCCCGAAACCATTTGAAAAACTAAAAAACACTTGGAAACTTAGGATTTTCAAAGAATTACTTCACAGGGTCATTTGCACAAGCAAGATAATCATTCAAGCACATCTCAAAGCAACCAAAATTTCCACAATCAAATGATCAAAAGCATCCAAGGCCAAAGCAAGAGAGAGTCCTTGCTTTCAGTGGGGCATGTGTGCAAAACTGCACAATAGTTAGCAACATGTCCAACTCTTCCATAGGTGTAGCATTTTACACTCCTTATACTGACAACCATATTTCTACATTCAATTGACTTATGACCAAACTTATTACAACTAAAAAGTTGAACACAAAATGATGGATTGCTTGAATTTACTTTTCTTCTACAATCAGAAGCCATATGACCAAATTTACTACAAGCAAAGCAATAGCCATTAAAATTCTAAGCATTAGGTTGTCTTATCATATACCTTCTACCTTTGTTCATCTTATTTCTTTGTCTAGGATCCTTGTGTTCAAATCTAGAGCTTTCTTCCTTCTCATATCCAAGACCTCACTTATCATTTGCTTCCTTTTGTCCTTTAGTCATCTCATCAAGCTTATCAGAACTAATGCTAAACTTCTCCTTGTATTCATTTTCAATAGAGAGTTCATCTATGAGAATAACTATCTTTCAAGCTCTTGTTCATTACTTCTGGATTGTTGTAGTTCAATCTCCAATTGAATGAATCCACTATTAACTCTGCTGCATTCTTCAAATTTCTCTTTCAAGGAATGAGCCAAATTCTCCTCATTCTTCTTCCTTTCTTCAATCTCCTTAGTTAGCTTCATCACCACAGATTCCATCTCAAGCTTTAGAGTAGCATTGTTCCTAGCAAGCTTTTCACATTCTTCAATTATTTCTTTTAGGGTTTGATTCAGGTGAACATCTTCCAAGCTTTTATTTTCTTTCTATTTCAGCTGATCACATAGTTCCTTCCTCTTTTCTATTGACTCATTGATTTTATCCTTCAATGATTGAATGAATTTTTTAGCATCCACAAGATTTTCTTTTAACTCCAAGACTTCTGCTTTAGACTGATTGAGATCATCAAGTGCTACCATAAGCTACTGTTGAAGACCACCAGAGTCCATTATACTTCAAGATCCACCTCAAGCTATTAAGCTTCCGAAGAGGGACCTGCTTTGATACCAATTGTTGGACTCAAGGAAAACTGAGAGGGGGGGTGAATCAGTGTTCCAAAAATTTAAAATTTAAATCTAGATCTTAAGCCATTAACAACACATAAACATAAATAAAGATGCAAGCACATGAACAAGATAATCAAAGAACCATAACACCAATATTTTTACGTGGAAACCCTGCTAAGGGAAAAACCACAGTGGAGATTAATCCAAAATTTATATACTTTGTTAAAAGTATGAAGAAAAAGGAATGCACACACATTCAAGCACACTGCCTAGAGCTCACTGCTCAAAACAAGGAAGGATCACTACCTTACAAAATGTTAGAGATTACAACATAAGTTTGAACTGAGAAGATAGCATCTACAAATGCCTAGTTTCAGTTCCGCTGAAGCTCATAAATCAAGTTCTAAACCTTCTATCAGACTTTGCACTTCGCTTCTGCTCTGTCACCAAATCCTCTTCTGTACCAGCAAAATTCTCACAGTTGATCTTCTGATATTCGCATACCCAACTTCTCTGCCCTACAACTACTCTCATATATCTCATGCACACAAAATGAATTGTCCGAACTCGCATAAATACCTGCTATCAAGAATTCAAATACTAAATGTCGGCTTCAAATCATAAATAATTTTTGATGCGTGCCCACACACATTAGCCAAACCATAGTTAGGACCCAAAACAAAATTCTTAAACATAGAAACAATTAAACAATCATCCCTTATACATCCGCAACACGCTTCATTGATTAGGTTGGCCATAATGAACAAATAGACAAAAAATAATTCTGCCGGATCTCTTTACTTGTACATGGATTAATGCAACATCACAAAACTTACCAATAAGGTATCACACATGCTTAACAACCTGTCCTAGGGACCCACAACACAAGATGATGATCCGATGAAGCATACAGATTGACATACTAACTAGATACCCTGTTCATCATGCTCTGTGCTGGTAAAGCACTGTACTTAACTTTTGCTGCTGGTATGACCAGGTTCGGATCTCTAGACCACAATAGTGACTTCAGTTTCCATCAATGACAACACTAGAAGCAATACCAATAATCTCCTCGAGCCATATGCCAACATCTCTCAACCCATCCATAATGGCTCATTGAGATTTAGAATCTCTTACCATTCCCTTGATCTAATAGATTCAACCATAACCCCTATAAAGGTTTTCAAAGATATAGGTAGACACATAGCCCCATTTCTGCATAAAAGTTTCATCCATGAGTTTAAGTAAAAATAAAATTGGAATCCCTTACAAGACTATTAATGCACAAGGCTATTTGCATGTACGAGCATGGCTAAAATTCATAAAAGCTTACATGTCCATTTTCCAACTCTTGCAATATTAAGAAAATATATATACAAAAATCATGGAGATTGACACATTAACATACCTTTCATTTGGACATGGAAGTCATGGAAAATTTGAGAAATCCTTTCCATCAATTCCAATCTATCCTCCACACCTCTTCCTCTTTCTTCTTCTTTCTCTAGTAGAATAAATCCACCATAAAAGAAAAAATCCCCCAATATATATCCTACAAACTCACCCTAACTACACTTTACACCATTTTTAGACATTCTAACCATAGGTTTATAAGTTGAGGGTTCAAAAATGACTTAACAAAATAATTTACCATTTTTCTGACACCTTAAAATTGGATTAACAAATTTCACAGGGGTTAGCACTCCTACAAACATTTTATGGTCCTAACAAAAAAATATTTCTAGACACCTTCCCTTGAGCCACAATTTTCACCTAACTATTGACACTAGAATAGTTGACTTACTGAAAAGAAAAAATGAGGTTTAACTTAAAGGTTCAACTATAGGATTAGGTTGTTTCATGACATGAAGTCTTGCACACTTTTTTTCCATTGTCAATAATCCATGAAATAATTAACCAAATTGGTATATGTATAATTACCTTATCAACTTGATGATAGTCAAATTTACATATCTCAAACACACTTGATTCACACCACTTGAATGATTGTAACCTAATCTTAAAAATTAAATACACAATATTCACCATTTGTTGATAGAAATTTCATGATTCCAACTTTTGAAATAAATAAATAAAATATAATGATTTGAATTTAAAATTAACTTGATATATTAACAATTATGTTTCAAACATAAACCTCTAAATCAAACTCACCTCCATCATTTACATTTTAACCTCTTGTTACCCCAATTTAATCATGAAATTTAAAAAAGAAAATTCTCTTATCAAGATACTAGTTAAAATTATGGTGGTCGTGTAGATATGTTTTCTTATTTCTTGTAGATCATTTATGAATTCTAGTTGGATCCTAAAACTCACGTTTTCCTCTAAAACAACTATGTAGAAATAGGAAGTTGTGGTAAGTTTCAAACAATAAGGGGATGTATGCAAGCTAGATAATTGGCTTGGAAAATGGAGGAAACAAGGTATTTTGAGACCCAAGATATTTACTTTATGTTATAGAAGCATAGACAAGGAATGTGAGCTATGGATTACATATAGCCAAGGTGGAGAGTAAAGTGTGTGAGACTACATTATTTACTATTGAAAATCTACATTTGTGTGACCAAATGGTGTATTGGTAGTTCTCTACAAGGAGGGTCAAGTTAATGAAGCACTAGGCATTACATGTGAAACACCATAGAGAGGCTTCTGTCCAGATTTTATAACTTACAATGTTGTTATTATCTTCATATAAATATTCCCTCACCCAAAGTTATGGTTGAAACATTTGAAATGAAAAAAGATATGGACAAAGGATTGGAACTATGATATGTAATTAAAGGGCTACAAATAATTTTCACTTAACTCCTAATTACAAATTTTTCCCGATCAACAAAATTGTGTGGTTACGAATCTTAACCATTGAAATTATGGAAACTAGCATTCACTTGTTCTTTATCCAAATTAGTGAAACATAAAAGTTAATCACTTAAATTTCGTAATTAGAAAAACTCAATGAATCAAAATACTGACGAGAATGATAAAAAAAGAGAAGAATAGAGAGATCACGCTTGATAATGGAGTTCGCTCAATTTGAGCTACGTCTCCAGGTCCACTTCTCAATGTTGGACCGCTTTCATTAATATTTCCAAGCACCTGAAAATGCCTTCTTACAATATCAAGCTTCAAAAAATTGCATAAAATTCCTCACAATCTCTCTCACTATTACAATTTTACAATTTTTGGTGTACAAAAAAACCTTGTAAATTCTCCTCCAAACACTCTCCAAAGTTTTCTTACAAAGGCATAAAAATTCCCTCCAACACCTAGTTCTCTCAAAAGCACATGGTTGAAAATCAAACACCTACATCGCCTTTTATACATAAAAAATTGCCTTAATAAGGCTCAACCATCAAAACAAATAAATAACCTTCATCTCCTATTTATAAGCCCTTATGGGTTTTTATGGTTTTTTTGCAATATTCATTTGTTGGGTTGTTATTAACCATATAATTATTTTCGGGCTTAACAAGTGTTTAAAAGAACCACCACCCCTTATAATAACATTAAAATCCTTTTAAATAATTCCTACCCCCCTTAAAAATATTATAATTTGTTGAAATATGAAAAATGTGGTTAAAGGGGTTAATTTGTTGAAATATAGGTTTATGGGTTTTTTTTCTCTCCTTGTTTTATGGACAAGGCAAGAGGATTTTAAAGGATAAAATCCCACCAAATCCTCTCTTTTTGAATTACTTTCTTTTTAAAACCATACGTGTTTTTTTCTTTAATAATTATGGTTTAATATATATTTATGCCAACTCACCATTCCTGCCACATCATCTGCCACATCCTGCCAAGTGTCAATTTTTGGTGATGCCACATCACCACTTTGACCAAGTTTGACTGCAACTTTGACTGGTCATAACTTCCACATACGAACTCGGATTTGGTCTGTTTAAAATGCGTTGGAAAGCTCTCGTTGAGCTATATGTGATGGAACTAGTAGAGAAATGTTCCATGATCATCAATTTTTCCGTTTGACCAACTTTGACCACATGTTGACCAAATGTTGACCGAGCATATCTCTCGCATATGGTCTCCTTTTGACGTGATTCACATTGCGTTGGGACCATGTCGACGAGCTCTTCAATCTGAGACCACTTTTGTCTGATTCTGAGACTGTGAAATTTTTGAGGTTTTTGGATCCTCCTAGATCATTCCTCCCAATTGAGAAGCTTTGGGAGTGCCAAAAGTCTAATTTTATACAAGATTTAAGTGAGGGCATTGTCCCCTCACTTTCTTAGTATCACCTGTCCACCTTGCTAGAATTTTGAACATCTGTCGCATCACAACCAAGATGAAAAATGAGATAGCATTGTTGATACAATCAATCATTCCTTCAACTTTATATTCATCAATATTCATTGTCACATCCACTATCCACATAGAACTAGCTAATAGAATAATAAGCAAAAATACTGAATAAAATGATGTGAAAGAGAAAGTATCAATGTGTCAGATCTCCTGAACAGGAACATCATTAGAAAATGAATCATTCAAACCCTCTTTTGCCACCTTTGGCTCAAGGTTTAAATGTGCTTGCAATTGATCCTCACATTGTGCTATCCATGACACCTTATCATGATTAGAAATTATTCCATCTTTATACTTAATATCACTAGCTATTACAGACATGAGGGTTAGTACATTGCTTGCATTCACAATCATCTTCAAATTCCCTGTGTTTACAATAGATCTATCATTATTCATGTGATGAGCTTTCACAATGAATTCAATTCCATCCTTAAAAAAATGATACCTGTTATGTTCCCTGTAGAAAATGGCCTTTCTGTCATACAAATAAGGACTTCCCAAAACCATCCCATAGATGTCAAGCAAAATTACATCTAACTCTACTTCATCTATAAACTTGGATGTGATTGCAAATTGAAGTTTACATTGTTTTGACACATGTAATCGAGCATTATCATGCACCCAACCAAATGGATATGGTTTAGGATGAAGTGTTGTTTTTAATCCCAATTGCCTAACAACTTGTTCAGAGATTAGATTCACCTGTGATCCACTATCTATGAGTGTATCAATCTTATTTTGTTTTGCAATAGCCCTTATATGAAACAATTCATTCCTTTTACTTTCAATAGGTGCTTCATTACACTTTACAGAAGAAGCATGAGAACTAGTACTGACAACATGAATGTTACCTTTTATACCCACTACTGTGATCTTGGTTTCATCATCTGAATCTGATCCGAGATCATGCCTGATAGTTGTGGTCTCTTTCTTACCCTTTCGATCCTTGAACCACTTTGTCTTTTGATCGGGATGCAATTTCCAACATCTTGCATCTTTGTGCCCTTCCTTCTTGCAATGTGAGCAATAAGGCTTCTCGTCCTCTTTCTTTATAGTAGCTGTTCGCTATGATTTCTCTTTCCCTTTCTTGCTTCCTTTCTGCTTACTGGATTCCATCAATATATTGTCATGGCTATTCCTTGAGCTTGTTTCCAAATGGATAGCTTGCACACTAACTTCATCAATGTTAGTTGGATTAAACATAAGTATGGTATGTTTCAAACTCTCATGTAATCCACCTATATACTTTAACAAAGTTTCTTGTGTGTATAAAGGAATACCCAAAATTAAAGCCCTCTTCCTAAACTACTGTGTATATTCTTGCACACTTTTTCCTTTCTCTTGCCTTAATGATTGCCAATTCATCATTGCTTTTTGAATGTTCCCTAATGGATAAAATTGTTTCTTAAGTGTAGCTGTAAACTCAAACCAAGAAGAAATGATTTTACCATATTGGCTAATATCTTCTTGAGTCTTACTTTTCCACCAGATTAGCGTTGTGCCTCCTAGGTGAAGAGTGGCTAATTGGATCTTTGAAGCATCATCAGTAAAATTTTGTACCCTGCAATAAACTTCAACTTGTTTGATCCAATTGTCGAGTTTCTCTGCATCCAATTCTCCATTATAGATTGGCAAATCAAATTTAATATCAAGTTTCAACAAAGGCGTATTAGATCCAAACTATACAAGTTGTTTCTTCTTAGAAGAGTTAGACAAAGAGGAATAACAAGATGAAGAAGATGAAGAGGACGAAGATGGAGGTTCAGGAGGGTCACTACCACCTCCTACTCCTTTACCTTTGTCATCTTTCAACGAGGATTCAACTTCCTCCTTCTTTCTATTCTCGAGTTCCTTTTTCCTCTGTCGCTCTTGCCTCTCTTGGAAAAGAACTTCCACCATAGCCTTCATTTCGAGAAATTATTTCTAGAAAGCTTTCTCATCAAGCTCTGTAGGACTTTGTTTAGCTGGCATCTCTGCTCGTGGAAAAGTACTTCATTTTCCGATCTCAAGATTGAACTCAGTAAGTGCACCTTCTCCTTGTTTCAATTTCAACCTGGTTAACATTCACCACTTGCAATTTTCTTGTTAAACTGCTCTGATACCAATTTGATCTGTAATTAAAGGGCTACAAATAATTTGCACTTAACTCCTAATTACAGATTTTTCTTGATCCAATAGAATTGTGTGGTTACGAATCTTAACTGTTGAAATTATAGAAACTAGCATTCACTTGTTCTTTATCCAAATCAATGAAACGTAAACTAATCACTTAAATTTCGTAATTAGAAAAACTCAATGAATCAAAATACTGATGAGAATGATAAAAAAAAGAGAAGAATAGAGAGATGATGCTTGATAACGGAGTTTGCTCAATTTGAGCTATGTCTCCGGGTCTGCTTCTCAATGTTGGGCCACTTTTATTAATATTTTCAAGCACCTGAAAATGCCTTCTTACAATATCAAGCTTCAAAAACTTGCATAAAATTCCTCATAATCTCTCTCACTATTACAATTTTAAAATTCTTGGTGTACAAAAACACCTTGTAAATCCTCCTCCAAACACTCTCCAAAGTTTTCTTATGAAGGCATACAAATTCCCTCCAACACCTAGTTCTCTCAAAAGCACATGGTTGAAAATTTCCTTAATAAGGCTCAACCATCAAAACAAATAAATAACCTTCATCTCCCGTTTATAAGCCCTTATGGATTTTTATGGTTTTTTTGCAATATTCATTTGTTGGGTTGTTATTAACCATATAATTATTTTTGGGCTTAACAAGTGTTTAAAATAATCACCACCCCTTATAATAACATTAAAATCCTTTTAAATAATTCATAACCCCTTTAAAAATATTATAATTTGTTGAAATATGAAAAAGGTGGTTAAAGGGGTTAATTTGTTGAAATATAGGTTTACGGGTTTTTTTTCTCTCCTTGTTTTATGGGCAAGGCAAGAGGATTTTAAGGGATAAAATCCCACCAAATCCTCTCTTTTTAAATTTCTTATTTTTTAAAACCATATGTGTTTTTTTCTTTAATAATTATTGTTTAATATATATTTATGCCAACTCACCACTCCTGCCACATCATCTGCCACGTCCTGCCAAGTGTCAATTTCTGGTGATGTCACATCACCACTTTGACCAAGTTTGACCACAACTATGATTGGTCATAACTTCCACATACAGACTCAGATTTGGTCCGTTTAAAATGCGTTGGAAAGCTCTCGTCAAGCTCTATGTGATGGAACTAGTAGAGAAATGTTCCATGATCATCAATTTGTCCATTTGACTAGCTTTGACCACATGTTGACCAAATTTTGACCAAGCATATCTCTCGCATACGGTCTCCTTTTGATGTGATTCAAATTGTGTCGGGACCATGTTGACGAGCTCTTCAATTTGAGACCACTGGCCCCGATTCGGGATCCTATGAAATTTTGAGGTTTTTGGATTCTCTCGGATCAAACTATGGGTTAGTGGTAGGGAGCTGCAACATGGAAAAGGGTGCAAAATATTATTGCACTTGGAATCAATTATTTTGTCAATAAAGCATTTTGTGAGTTAGCGCATCATCGCTTTCATATAGCATAAAAAATATAGCATGTAAAGGAATCTTCAATTCATTAACCACATGCAATATCTTGGCCTTTCTTTGTGATGATAGTGATAATTAGATGTATTTTACATTTCCAAAACCGTTAACTGACATCTGAAAATACAAGTTTGCAAGGTCATTCGATTCATTGTTCAAGAACACAAATTCTGATCTTCAAATACCGCGAGGATCAAATGCTAACTATCCCACCCAAGAATCTTACTGACTGAAGAAATCAAACTATAAATAAGAGAAGGAATAAACTCAGATTCTCCTTAAGAATGCTATATTCATCTTGAGAAATTGAGATTACAAATGAAACACCTTGGCTATATCTATAGGCCGAGGGAGAGATAATGCAACCAAATTATGACAAGTAAGTTTTGGCATCCCATGAGGTGTGAAAACTCATGTCATTAAAGGCTCAACCAATCTTATCCCTATTTGTTAAGCTTAGCGTGAAGAGGACTTTAGTGGATAAACTAGCTAAGAATGGAACTTCAGTTAGATAATTCTTCACACTAGCACTCTTTAAGTGCAACTTAGGAAGAAGTATACAATACAAAGATGAAAATATGGGTCTTGACTACTAGGCCTAATGAGGTACCCATGTACATAATAACCTCTCAATGATGAAGAAGGAGAAAACCTAGTGGGAAAAAAACTCCTTCCCATGAGAGGGTGAATGAAGAAGGTCTAAGTGACCCCCCAAGAAGAGATGTGCATCACCCCCAAGAGAGACCGAAGATGAACATACTTTCTCTTAGTGAAGGGATTTTTGAATATATGTGCAACTTGATCTTTTGTAGGATAATATCTCAAATCAATGACTTGCTCCTAAATCAACTTTTGAAGAAAATGCATATGGATCTCGATGTGTTTGGTTCGTTGATGATGGGCTAGGTTCTTCGAGATCTGGATGGCACTCTGGTTGTCACAATAGATGACTGGTGGCTTCAAACATGTGATGCCAAGTTTAGTGAGGATATTCTGAAGCCAAATAGCCTCAATGAAAACATTGATAGCTCCTCGATACTCAGCCTCAATTGGAGAAAGAGCAATGGCATGCTGCTTATTTCTCTTCCAAAAAATGGGGCTAGAACCATAGTGAAATTTATAGTAACTGGACATGGACTTTTGATCATCAATATTACCAGCCCAATCAGAATCCGTGTATCAGAAGTAACTGCTTGTGCCTACTGCATAGTGAATCCTTGGATGTAGTGCAAGATGCATTTGGTAGCTTTCCAATGAAGTTCATGTGGTTCCATCATGAAGCATGAAACAATCCCAACTACAAAGGAAATGTTGGGGTGAGTATGAGTCAAGTAGATAAGGCTACCAACAAGTTGACTATACAAAGTGGCATCAACTAGTGGTGTGGAACATTTGGCCTCAAGCTTAACTCCAAACAGAAAGGGAGTTGATGCAAGCTTACAATCAACCATATAAAAACATGAATAAAGATCAAGAGCATACTTGAGCTATGCAAGTGAGATCTTGAAAGAGGTCTGAGTGATCAAAATCCTGAGAAAATAGTGCAAGAGACCCAAGTCAGTCATGGAAAATTTGTCATGCAAAGAATTCTTCACAATTATAATGATGGATGAAGTGCTCCTAGTGACAATTAAGTCATCAACATAGAGAGCCAAGAAGAGAAGAGAATCCTCCTACCACAAAATGTAGACATTTGGATTTGAGTGGCATCTGGAGAACCCAAGAGTCCATTTTGGCATACAAAGCTCTTGGAGCTTGTTTGAGTTCGTAGAGAGACTTCCTTAGTTTGCAAACTAATGAAGAATCTTGAATTAATCCTTGTGGCTGCTCCATGTAAATTTCTTCATGTAGATCTTCATGAAGAAATGCACTCTTCACATCCATTTGATGTACAACTGAACCATGAGTTGCATAAATAGCAAGTAGCAAGCGAATGGAGTTCATTTTGGCAACATGAGCAAAGGTCTTAGTGTATTCAATACTTAGTACTTCAGATAAAACTTTAGCCACAAGTCATGCTTTATACTTGTCAACTGATCCATGCGTTGCAAATTTGGTTCGATAGATCCACTTACATTGAACTGGTTTTCTTCCCTTAGGAAGTGGAACAAGATCCCATGTATTATTTCGCATTAAAGAGTTGTACTTTTCCTCCATTGCAGAATTCCACTCAACAATACTAGAAGCTTCACTCGAGATGATTGTAGATTTGAAGCTATGGCAATGTAGGAATGTGGAATGTCATGATGTTGTGATCAAGTCCTCCTAGTATTTTAAAGATCCTCAACTAGAGTGCCTACAAACTCAAGTGTTTGGTGAGCTCAACGAGGCATGGTAGGGGATGGAGGAGGAGATTGTGAACTCTGTGAAGAGGAAGATGAAATATCATGATCAACTTGATGACTAGAGGAGGCTTGAGGAAAATCCTTGATGTCAAAATCCTCTGAATCCACTATGGAGGAAGGAAGAGTAGAGGATGAGCTAGAAGAGCTTTCCTAAAAATGCACACTACACTCAATGAAGAGCTCATGTGTTGTAGGATCCATTAGTCGATATCCTTTGACACCATTAGGGTAACCGACAATGATACAAGGCCAAATCTGAGGTTCCAAGGCCTTGCACTTCTTTGAAGGAATATGTGCCCATGTTGGGGAGCCAAAAACTCTTAAGTTCCCCACAACAGGTTTCCTTCCACACCAAGCTTTGAAGGGAGTGATGCCATTTAATGCCTTATGTGGAACTTTTTTTTTAATGTGAGCAGCACAGTTGATAGCTTCCGCCCAATATGTAGGTGCAAGGGAGCGAGCGTGGATCACGCAGCTAACCATCTCTTTTAGGGACCTATTTTTCCTCTTAGCTACACCATTTTGTTATGGTGTGTAGGCAACAATATGTTGAATATAAATCCCTTCAAGAGTACAAAATTGCTTAAATCGATGGTTCACATATTCTCTGCCATTATCAATACAAAGAATTTTGACACTTTCTAGATTGCTTCTCAGCACGAGCCTTAAACTCTTGAAATCTATTAAATACTTTTCCTTTGTTTCGAAGAATGTAGACCCATGTATATTTGGAATAGTCATCAATTAAGGTGAGTAGATAATGAGCCTTACTAAAAGATAATGATGGAAAAGAACCCGCCAATTCAATATGAACCAATTCAAGGACTTATGAATCCCTCCAAGCCTTCCCTTTGTTGAACTTGTCCTTAGGATTTTTTCCCAAGGAACAAACCAAACATACACCATCAAAAAAATTGATTTGAGGAAGACCCGTGACCATATTCTATTTGCTGAGTTACTAAAGATAGTGGTATTTGAGATGGCCAAACTGATCATGCCATAGTTTGCTCACAACATTTGAATGGGTGAACAATACAGTGTAATGTGAATCAGGTACAAAATGAGAGAAAGCATACAAGTGAGACTTATGATTGGCCTTACCAATTGCAAAGAGTGCATTATCTTCAAGATTCCTAATGTTGATAGAATCTGGAGTGAATTCAACTTTTCTACCATTTTGAGTGAATTGGTAGGTGGAGAGGTTTGCTAACAGATCATGCACACAAAGGACATCCTCAAATGTACGATTTCCAATATCAATTGAACACTTCCCAATTACATCCACTAGAGAATCATTCTCGATGAGAATGTGGGGCACATTACAAGGCTCCAACAAAGAAAAATGTTCTTTAATGGAACCCATGTGATGTGATACACTCAAGTAAAAAATCCACTCTTTTGAAGAATCAGTAATAGCAACAAATGCATGTGCTTTCCATTTACCTAATTTTGAAGGAGTAGAGGATTGTTGAGCAACAAAAGAAGGTAGATTAATGTTGTTCTTTTTAAGAAGATGCTTTAACTCTTCGATCTGCTTCTTATGACACAAATGTTCCTCATGACTAGGTTTCTTGTAGTAGCTACAAGTTGGTCTTTCCTTCTTTTGAAAATTCCCCTTTGAAGAGGAGTTGGATGAAACTTTTATTTTTGAAGATGATTGTGTTTGATCTCTTTGTGAATTCTTCTTGAATTTCTTTTGTTTGTTGTTAGGTTTCCTTAATTCTTTCTGACCTTTTGGCTGACCATCCATCAAAGCTTGTGTGTGTGAAGGATTAAGAAGACCCATTGAAAGAAGCTTACCTTGTTCTTGCATCAACATTTTGTAAAATGAAGTAAAAGAAGGTGTAGTGAATGTAGATCCCATTGTCAACCTATGAATATGAAAGCTAGAAATAAAAGCTGCAAATTTGGGTCCATGTTTGTTTAGAGTGTTGTAGACAAGTTGAATGTCTTTCTTCTCTAATCCACGTGATTTACATTGTTCTCTAAGGTCATAGACCTTTGTTACATAATCTTGGATGTTATCAAAATACTTTGGATCAAGACTCATTAATTCATTGTCAATTTGATACCCACAAACATCATCAGTTGTACCATAGAGAGTTTTTAGTTTGTCCCATGCATCATGTGAATTTTTACATTCTTCAATCTGAAACATGATATCAAGAGAGACTAAACTCCTTAAACAACCAAGAGATTTTGTATGTTCAAACATCTAAAGTAGTTTTTCCTTATCATTTGTGGGTTCAATTACCTTCTTCTCAACATAGAGTGTATATCCTAGTTGCATTAAGGTATTCCATTCATTTTGATGCCATGTGTTATAGTTGTAGGGAGTGAGCAATGGAAAATTAAATATACCCATAGTGAAGGAAAAACAAAGCACAAAGTATGAGAGATGTCCAAGCACAAAGACAACAAGAGACCCCCTTTCTTTACTCAATCAAAGAACCCCCCAAAAAAAATCATTTGGCACTTTAAATTTAGTGCAGTTACAAATTTCTAGATTTCAATGCTTTTACAAATCCTCAAGAAATGAACATGTGCTGAAAGTATCAATTTGGTATAATTTCATATAAAATAAACAACACCAATGAGAAGTAAACAAAAAATCATGCACTTTCAAAAAAAGAATCAACTCGATCCAAGGTCGTATGCAAAAGTTATGCAACTTTGAAGTTTGCAAAACGATAACGGTGAGGAGTCCTCCCTGAGAATCATTTTTTTTGAAAAGTCCATGTGCCAAAATATAAAACTGTCTTCACCAATGCATAGAGAATGAAAAATCAGCCCAAATAAAAAAAAATTACAATGGAAATGAAGCTGTAGAAACCGAATTATGAGCGTTCAAAGTTGACCTTAAAAAATCAGTGCATCAACAGAGTGGGGTATAAAAATCTTCAAAAAAAATCTTCCAAATTTAGCACTCTGCCAAATAAATTTATCAATCTACTAGTTTAGCTATCCACTAAAATCACCTCCAAATTTGATGACTTTGAGATTTTTCATATTTTTAATTAAAAAATATTAAAAAACTATTGGCACATTTAAAAAAGTTAGTTGAAAAAAATCTATTTTAATAAAAAACCATCGACGGGTTTTAAAGATTATATTTTTTTAATGTATTAAAAACATCAAAAATATATAAAATGTCTGCCAAATTAAATGTGGCAGACTTGCTTTTTTTAAAAGTTTAAATTTATTAATATTTTAAGAAATATTAAAAAACTTAAAAAAATAGAAAATTTTATTAAAGGCCCAAAGGCTGAGTAGTTTGTAGCATAGGGCACGCTGCGTAGTATTGTGCAGCTCTTCCAATTGTAGGGCCACAGTTGCTGTGCGGTACCCATGTAGTTGGGCATATAAAAAATATAATCAAGTTTTTTTTATTTAAACTTTTCACTGAATTTGTATTTTCATTTTTTTTTTGTTTTAAATTTTCAATGAAGATTTTAATTTGTAATTTTTTAATTTGTTCTTTTTGTTTTGAAATTTCAATGAAATTTTTAATGATTTTGCAAAAATTTTTTTTTTGGTTGTAATTTATTTTTAATTTTTGATTTTTAAAAATAAAAATAATATATATATATATTTTAGGCTGAGGTCGGGTATACGACCCTATAAAGCTGTAATCGCACAGTAGAAGCTTTTAGCATTATTGCCAAGCGGCTATTTGGCCCGACATGCCCTCCGTTACCACGGGGACCCGGGGAGACTAGAACTAAGTGACGGTAAATTAATATGAAATTAAAAATAATATATTTAGATAAACATATCAAAAATACAATATTTAAGTTTTTTATTTTATTTTTTTTTATTTTTTTATTTAGCATTTTTTAAAATCAAAAAATAGATATTTTTATTTGCAAAAATAAAAATAAAAATATAGTTTTATTTGCAAAGCCAAAAAACAAATACAATAATTTTTATTTTAAAACAATTTTTTTCATTTTAAAATAAAATAATATATTATTTTTAAATTGGTTGTTCATGGGGGCCAAATGGTTCCCTTTTGGACCTTTTGAGCATGATGGCAAGGTCAGATTTGACCTAAAATTCTCCAAAGCGATGACTCCTTGTTGGATTTGGCAATGAACCTCCCACTTCAAATTGTTGCAGATCCGGTCTTCGGTGTCCATTTCATGGGAAATAAAAGACAAATATGGTTGTTTCAGTTGCTCTAGACTCAATGGTGAGCATAGAATCTCTCTAGAAAGCTTCAGAAGACTAGTAACTGACAAGTCAATCTATGAACCACCCCAAAAATTGATATTTTCTTCACACTTTTTTGATTCTCCAGATCATCCAAGAATGCAAGAGAAGTGCATACTCAGTGCTATGAAAAAAAACCCTACACTCTCAAATTTCTTAAAAGAATGCTAACCCACAACTCAAATTTGGCTCTGATACCATGTTAAGTTTGATAACTAACCTACCCAAGAATCTAATGACTGAAGGAAAGCAAAACAAAAAATATGAGAAGGAATAAACTATATTCCTCTCAAGAATGGAAAGCTATATTCAGCTTGAGAAATTGAGATTACAAAGAAAATTCCTTGGTTAAATATAAGTCAAGTGGAGAGATAGATGCAATCAGATTATGACAAATGTTGGCATCCTATGAGGTGTCACAACTCATGTCATTAAATACTCAACCACTTTATCCCTATGTAAAGTTAAGCTAGTGAAAAGAGGACTTTAATGAAGAACTAACGAACTAGTTAAATAAAGTACTCCTTTCACACTAACAAACAAGGAATGGGATGTTTCCTCTATTAAGTTGAATGGCTATTAGTTTGGAAATAACAATGTCAAACAATCTACAAATTTATCCATCAAAGTTATTGGCAACAATCTGAAGGTTATAGTCATGAACTCAATACTAGTGTCTTTGTTCATAAGATCTGTAGGTACATAATGCTTTGGAACAAAGCCTTATTATATTATAATTTGCACCTTTCTTGATGGAAGAATGAAACTATATAGATTTATCATTTGATTTGGACACGTAAATCCTCCAAGTTTAGCAAATTGTGCATTTCTACCGTGCTTTACATACTCATTATTCTAAGTTGAAACACATGTACAAATTAAGTCCAAGACACTTGATTTAGAAAGATAGCATTTTCTAATGAAGATATGTCATTTCTACTAAAGTTTTATAGTGGTGTAGGGTATGTGCAGGATCATCATGGAAAAAACAAGCCCTTAAGTGACGAAAAATTTAGAAAAATCAGAGTTAGGCAACTTGATGTAAAAAATTGAATAAGTTATCTATATTATTTCAAAAATATGTAAGAATAGAATCTGTAGAAAATTGAATGTAGTTTCAAAACTACTAGGTTTATTTAAAAAAATAAAAAAATCTATTTGGTGAAAATTTGAGATTTCAATGTGATGAGTACTTAAATTTTAGGAAAAAATAAGTAGAGTGTCTGTCGAGGCCACCTAACCACAATAAAATGATAATAATTTTTTATAAGATTTTAGATATAAGTAGAGGATTCATGTTACGTGTGATGCATATTTTTTGCCATTTTATTGCAAGTAAAATAATTAATTATGAATTTTTATTTACAAATTTTAAAAATATAAAAACTTCATTATGTCTAACCACCTTAACTTGGTCAAAACTTCATGAATTCATTTTTATTTTTTAATCTATAATTATCTTGAAGCATAGAATGTAATATGTTTTGGATTCAAAAATGTGATCTTGTTTGAAAGCTATAGATATTTTCAATCCAACCTATCAATCAAGATTTTAATTAAATGGTCAAATAGAAAATGAACAATAATTATGTATTAAATTCAAAGCAAGAATAATTTATATTGGTGGAAAGTTGAGAATCTCCTTTTAAAAATCCTTTTTGTTTCATCAATTTTGGGTAAAAAAAGTCATAAACCATAGGCCCATCATATACTTTTATACTCGCCACTTTTTGGCCAATCATGATCCTACACATACCATGTAGATGAACCCGGTGGTCCTGAAGAGTCGGCTGGTAGAATACATATGATGAGATTATAATTCTACCAAAGAAAACTCAACAACTATGAGAACATGAAATTTTTTATTGGTCACATGGAGCAAGTTGTGTGTCTATGGAAGAGTATGTGGGAATTGGCAAGTGTGTATCATTTTTCTTTGTTTCTCCTATCTCGACCAAACTCGAGTGCGATGTTGGGTGACCATGAAGGGAGTTTAGTAATGGAAACTCGAATAGCAAAAAAAAGAACAAATCTGGGATGATTTCCCCTAGCCTAAGATATTATTATCCTTTTTGACCCTAGAAACCTCTTGTTTTGTTACCTCCTATTGATCTTCAAGATCTATTCATTAATCACTTTTCCAATTAATATGTTAATCTATTTAATATAATTCAAATTCAATCTAGATTAGTATCATTAGTTTGTTGGTTAGAGAATGAATAGTTTATTATATGTGCTTATATTCAGTAATGAATTGATAGTCTTGATAAATTTATTTCAAAGATTCAATACAAAAGAGTTTGAACTATTGAAGAGCATACACATTTTTTCAAAGATGTCTTAATATGAGATCAAATTCTTGATTAGGATATTACCTATAGAAATAAATTTTTCCACATGCCTAAAATAAATTAGCTTTCAGTCGGTATCTTGGATTATCTATTAGATCTATAACATATTGGGATGAACTTGAAACTTATTTATCAACCATTTTATAATTAGTTTCCTCAAACTTAAAGAGAACATCATGAACCCATGAGAACATTAAATGTTTATTTTGATGTTTTTCTCAAAGTGGTTAGTCATGTAAAATCCAAATGTGTTCATGGTTATCCAAATGTATTCGACAACCTTGATACCCTTTATGTTTTTAAGGTAGACTAATACCAGTTGACACAAGTGTGCAAGGAAACTATCAATTTTTATTGAAAAATAACACCACAGGCTTATGGTTTCAAATTTTAACACTCATTCAGTCAACTAGGTGCTTATAATCAAATTCCCATGGTAAACTAACAATTGATGCATAATAACTCCATTAATGAATCATATCCTAGGCATAATATATTAGTAACTCCAGTAAAAATTTGTATGATGAATCATATCTCCAAGCCTTAGTTTTAGGTAAATAAGACTCTATTTAATCTTCCAAAAAGATTTGACATTCTACATGGGGTGATCCCACAATACTGCTTTACATGTTTTGACCAAATTGGACATTGAATTGATTTTTTCTAACTAAATCTTCACTTCCAGGAACCTATAGCGACTAAATCATGAGGAATTTGAAGATGATGTAAACTAGTGATTTGTGACATTTTTTCTTCTTCTGTAGATTCTAAATATATTTTTTTCAAAATTTTTGGAATCGGTGCATATCTTCTTCCCATCTCCTTCGAAAACTAGTTTTTAGAGTAAGCAACATTTTTATGGGTGATGCTCACATTACAACAAATTTTTCCATGAAGGATAAAATTTTATTTTAAAAATTTTTGTAACTATAATATCTAGCACTTTCATTTGGTTTCCATAGTGTTTTATTGAATATTTTTTTCCTTAATAAGTTTGAAGTCAAACCAATTATAAAGATTCAAACATAAGTGATTTGCACATACAACATAACTTTTTGTAACAAATTTCAATTTTTTGGTTGGATCAAGGGACTTCAATATCTAGTGCACTAATATTTTTAAATTTTTTTTTTGATAGTCTACTATTTTCCACATGTGTAGAGCGAGGCTTGATTTTGGTGACCTACATTCACAAGAAATAAAAATAAATATAATAATAAAATTAAATGTATTTTAAAATTATACTTTTTGGGAAGCTTATAATAAGGACTACATACTTACAAAAAATAGAGATTTTAAAATGAATTCATTTGATCCCCAAAAGGTAAATCAAAAGTGATTTTTTATCAACATTTTGATAGGTGTAAAGGAGACTATGTTATAGGTATGGTTTAAAACTAGTGGGGTTCTATCCAAGGGGGTTTGATCTAAGGTGGTTTGATCAAACACTCTTCAACTGAAATATTTTAAATGAAACTTTTCAAGGCTTAAATCATTATATTTTCTAAAAATATGTGATTTCAACAAAAAATAGGATCTCCTAAAAATTATAAACCAGTATTGTGGGATCACCCCATGATTCCAAGTAAATACCACATCACCAAAAAATTAACCTTGAAAACTACTATCCCCTCTTCCCTAAATCATGGATGTGAAAGAGACAACAGTTTAAGTTTTTTGTATTAACCCTTGAGTTTTGAAATGGTGATCAAGAATATTTGTATGTTGGGGAAGGGATCTCCTATATTTTTAGTCCTACACTATAGAAGTCAATACAATTAAATTAATACTTCATGGCCCTTGCTAAAAATTAATCTACAAAGTACGTCAACATTCTCTACATGAATAATGGAAAAGAGTATGCGAATCATCAAACTAAGTAATTCTATTATTTTGAGGGTATTCATATTTAACATTTAGATACATATAATCTAAAATAAAATAATGTTGCATAGTGGAAGAACTAATCCTTGAAGGAGATTGCTCGTTGAATGTTTCATAATTAGTCTCTTATTGCATATAGTTCTGGGTCAAAGTTCCTATGTATGCTACATCCATTGAAAATTAGATTCCTTATAAGGAATTAAAAGGGATCACCCTTTTTGAAGTTTGGTATTGTAGGAGAATTGTTATTTGGCATTTTATATTTTTGGGTTTGTTTCATGGACACATGTTGATTCAAAGAAATGCAAGGATTTTTAAATTCAAAGTCAACCTTACAACTTAGTTTGATATCATAATGGTGTCAAAGGGTATCTACTATTGGAACTTGAAACTCATGGACTCTTCATTGATAAGATATCTTAGCTTGAGGAAATTTCTCTTAACTTCTACTCCCATACTTCTCACCTTTCCTTCATAGTGGATTCCTTGAAAAATAATAGTAATTACGAGGAAGCTCATATAGCTACTTACACTAGCATGATTGATTGTGAAGCTTATCCTCTTAAAATCCACATTCAAAGGCTTGTGAAACTCTTTATTCCTCCACGTATTCTACTGTACCTCATTGGGATCATGAGAAACTTCAAGTTTTCTTAATATTTGTTGGGGATCCTACCAAAACTTCCAAGACCCACAAAATACATAAATATCTTCCACAAATTTAATTTTCCTATACTTCAAATATATAAGTCATTTTGGAGGTGTTTTGTACTGTTGATAAGGAATCGATAATAGAGAAGGAATATATTCTATTAATTAGGGAAAAAAATTGGGTTATTATTTCCCTTCATAAGGGAAGGAAATTATTTTAGTGTAAGTGGATCTATTAAAGTATTTATGTTGTATACAGTTTAGCTGACAAGTTTGATGAAAATATTAAACTAAATTGTTTCTAACAATTTCCTCATGTTGAATACACAAATAACTATGCCCTCATTCTCAAGATGAACTCCTTTTAGTTGACTATTTCTATTTCTACAACTCATGGTTGATTTATAAATCATATGGATGTGAAGAGTGTATTTCTTCATGAGGGTCTATAGGAGGATATTTATGCAGAGTATCCGTAAGGTTTTGTGCAATGATTCTCATTGGTATGGAGATCAAATAATTCATAGTATGGGTTCTAATAGGTCCCTAGGGCTTGGTATGCCAACATAGACTCCTTTCTTTTCTTAGTCAAAATATTGTTGGTTCACTCAAATCTTGGGGTAGGATGTTTCACTATTAATCCAAGTTATCTATGTTGATAATTTTATCATTATTGGAAATTTATCATCTTTCGTTAGTAGAGTCAATTATACACTACATGATAGTTCACATTATTGACTTAAGGTTGTTACACTATTTTCAATGGATTGAGATCATATACTTTCCATCGAAGATCAATATTTCACAACCTATGTATGCACTTAATATTCTTTTCTAATTTTAAATGGTAGGTTATAAACCTACATTAATTCTCTATATGTCTAGCTTGAATATTGAGGCTTAGTGTTTTTCTCCACTCGGTTGATGCTATCTTATAATCATCTAATCACCCAAACTATCTATTTGACCTGCTTATTCACCATTATCTACTTGGCTTACAAAATATTATAAATGAAGTGCAAGAGCAACTCTAATATTCTGCTAGGTCGTAAGAAGTTGATGTTGGTGGAAACAACTTGAGTAGATAATCATAAATTCCTTCACTATAAGAATGATAAATCAGAGATTCAAGATTACAATTTTAAAAGTCGTAAGAAAGAATTATAAAACAAAGTTTAAGGATTACACGAGATTCAACCAAATGGGATGAGTTCCAATTTAAGAATAACAATATAAAAACATCGTCACCAATAGTAGACCTTATTTCCACAAGTTATTGCGGTGTGAGATAGGTTTACAACTAACAAGGGAATCAAGGATTTTTTTTTTGAATTAGATTAGATGTGAGATAGCTTTCTAGTAACCTCCACATGGTTTAACGATTGGCTAAATTTGTTTTGAGGTGTGAGATAGGTTTGGTGGTGAATTGTTGACTAGCAAGTCAGCTTAAAAAACCCTATCGACTAATTAATGATAGATGGGGAGTCTTATTTATTAATTTATCATATAATTTTTCACATTAAAGCATGTTTTAGCATAAGGCATCACTACAAAGATATTTTTAAAGGTTTGGTCAAATCATTTAATAAATATAAAAAAATATATTATCTTTTGTTCATAGTCTTATTTAAAGTTGTATATTTATATATAAAAAAAATTGTCAAGATCTTTTTATATCTATGATTCTGAGACAATATAAAGTATCTCAAAATTTTGTTGAAAAGCTTAAATATTGAAAAAAATAAAAATAAAGATCCTTAGTAATCCTCTCTAATTTTTAAGTCACTTTATAAATTTCACAAGGATGTAGTCCTCAAGATGCATGCACAAACCTTCTCTACATTTTTTCATCTCTACATTCTAGTAATAACCTCTACTTATTCATTTTTCTTCTAATCTTAAAGGTGGGGGCACAAGGCATGAACTGGGGTTCTTTTCCTTATTTTTGCACTCAACTAGCACTTGCTATTCTATGTGGGATTCGACACATGATGGTGTAGTAAATAAATCTACTAGCCATATGATTCTTTGCAATTATGAGTGGAGAACCATAAAAAAGGTAAATATTTATCAATTGGATAAATGAGCCCAAAATTTTAATAACAAAATTGATTATAATAAAAAAATCATGTGCAATCCACTAGTTTTGATCATGTTTTGTGCACTAGTTTTGATCAAGTCCTTTAAACCTCTCCTAGTCTTTTTTATGTTGGTATTTCTTTTCTTTCCATCCGTGAGCAGAATCTTTTATGCCGAGTATCCAACCTCATCAATTTGGTATGGGTCTTCTTCCATCATTTAGAGAAAGAACGTGATGGTTAAAATTCAAATATTTTCATTATTGGTAGTTGTTATTGATTCTATTTGTTCTTTTTAAGTAAATGAAGTATTAGGCCAAGGTATGTGCATGATCATGATGGGCCAAAAAGGGGCAATATGATGGGTATGTCTAGGGTATGTGGCTGAAAACTTTTTTTTTATCCAAAATTGATGAAATGAAAAAATGTTTTTAAAAGAGATTCTCAACTTTCCACCAATATAAATTATGCTTTACTTTGAATTTAATAAGTAGTTATTATTCATTTTCTATTCAAATTACGACTAAAGTCTTGATTGATAGATTGATTTGAGCACCCATAGCTTCAAACAAGATCACATTTCTTTGAATCCAAAACACATAAGGCCACATTTTGCTACATAATATAGATTAAAAAAAGAAAAATTGAATTTCATGAAGTTTCTACCAAGTTGTATTCCACAATGAAGTTTTATATTTTTTAAAAGTTTATAAAAATTCATAATGAATTATTTATTTAAGTGTAACAAAAAAATATATAGTTAACATTAGACATGAGTCCCTCTACTCTCTCTATATCTAAAAAATATTATAATTTTTTTATCATTTTATTGTGGTTAGTGGTTAGACAGACACCTACTTCTTATTTTTTCCCTGAAATTTAAGTACTACTACATTGAAATTTCAAATTTTCACCTTGGGAATAGATTTTTTTTTTTAAAATAAACCTAGTAGTTTAGAAACTACATTCAATTTTCTACAAATTCTATTCTTACATATTTTTGAAATAATATAGATAACTTATTCAAATTTTTACGCCAAGTTGCCTAACTTTTGACTTTTTCTATTTTTTTGCCACTTAAGGGCCTATTTTCCATGATGATCCTGCACATACCTGTCAATCTATTTCATTGGTAGTCAATCAGATTGCAATAAATGTGAAGATATTTTTTTTCCACCTTTGCCATTACCCTAACTCCTACCAACTCTAACATCACTCGGAATTATTCTTAAATACATATTGAAAATCCACTTATTTTGCAACAAATGTTTTTTAGTACACTAAAATAAATTTAAAGGCTTTAGAGCTTACTGACAGGCATGAAGTGGTGCTAAAAAAAGTTATGGAACATGGGGAGAAGAAGAACCCTGTAAAAATAGACATAAGAGGCATTATTCTGCAATCCAATTGTGTGGAACAACATTAGAGAATAGAAAGCAATGACATTGATGCGTGTGAGCTACTGAAAAAAAGAAATGGCCACTACCATTACAAGTTGTGGCATATATTTTCTTTACATCATGTTGTGCAGGGGATTCTTCATCGTTTAAATTATGTTTTCTTTGCATCCATTATGTCCCTCATCTCCTCTTCAATGTGTAGAGTGTTACAAATAATCTGCAACTCATGTAGAGGTTGAAGGTGAAAGAAATCCTTAATTTAACATTTAAATGTACAAAATCAATATAAATGATTGTAATAAGCCTATAAGAAATTTTTTATTTTTAGTTTGTGGGCATTGCCTGTCAAAATTCAGTATTTCTCATGCATGATTATATACTTGTCGATTGGGATTTTTTTTCCAATTGTTGGTTTAATGTCATTGTCCATGTAAGTGTTTGAGCATTGAAGTTCTGTTCACTTGTGTTGTAGAATTTAAATCATTAAAATATGCATCCTAGGAAGATCACTGCCCACACTAGGTATAATTAATATAAAGTATTTACCTAGTGATAAGATAGGAAAAGAAGGGATACCCTCTACAACATGTTTATCCCTCATGGGAAGAACCTCAATCAAAATTTTCTCCTCTACCATAATTCTTGCTCAAAGAACTATACACCGAGATTAAAAACACAAATAGGACACAAACACAAGAAGAATTCAACTAAAATACATTGCAAGTGAAGTGCAATAGATTCTAACAACAACGCTAGGAAGGATAACTTTGTTTTGGAATAGAAGAATTGTTAATTTTACCGAAAACTCTACCAAATCGGTCATTTTAAACTAACCAAAATAATTGTACTCCGTCAAGTTCTTTGTGGAGGATCAATCTGTAATACCCTCCATACTATTTGTGAAATAGTGTGGTTTTTTCCATTCTTACTAGTTGTTCTTCTCTCAAGATAAATTATTTTTGCAAACACTATGCAAGGTAGATTAAGGATTTATAGAGCCATTATGATTCAATATAGTGAAGCATTGTAAGGGTTTACGAACTAGTCTAGCTGCTTAGGCCCACATTCCCATTAGTGCCCTCTACCAGATTGAGAGTGTTTATAGTCCCCTCATGAAGCCACTATTGTAGATTCATCAATCTATCCTTCCACTAGAATCATTCCATATATGGTTAAAATTTCTAACAAAATGCTTCTACTACATTCATCAATAAAGCCGAAGTTTACGCAAAGAAGAATATGTGATTTAGAGATTGCATATGAAAAAGGGAAACACAATGTGGTAGTGGAGAACATAGTCAACACCCTCCAATTTAAGTGCAAAAATTAGTTGATTAAAATATGAAATAAGCTTCAATTTATGATGGAGGTTCACAGCTAAAATGTAGTTGAAGTTACATTGTTGCAACTGTCTTATGCCTGCAACCCCTATGCATGTATGAAATATGTGGAAGCTTAGACAAGGGACAAACTATTATGCATAATGCCATGTCCAACTATCAAGCCCATGAGACAAGTGTCTACCGTTTTATTTTATTTTATATATAGAAATTTGCTATTTTTCCAAGGGAAAAATTCAAAAGTCAATCAGAAAAATATATGCCACTTTTATAGCCAAATATAAAACTTTAGAAAATATCAACTTTAGGATAACAAAATAAATATTCCTCGTGACACAATTTCCAAAGATAACTAATAGATAATTTGATTGGATGATAATATTAGTTCCCCAACTAATAACTATCACTTTGCTCTAGGATATAATTTGGAGGTAATTGTCTGGCCTCATGTTTTGAAGAACAGGTCTGAATATAATGCAAGGTCATTGTTGTCACTGATGGTGAACATATTTTTTGTTAAGTTGATTATTTTACCACATAAGTTTTTTAGATATATTAAACAATCAAATTTAAGGAATCAACTAGTTTGTCTTCTTGTATTGAATCTGTTAAATCATCTACCAACATAGAAGAATTATTAGAGAGTGAAACACAAATTTTACAATATCTTTTTGGTATCAAAGTGAATCATTGTGAATCCTAGAATGGAGTAACTCCAATGCTTTAATAAGCCATGGGAACTTGAGCATGAAGCTTGTAAAAGATTATTAGGTGTTGTGGAGGTTGAACTTGATTACTTTTTTAGTATTAAATATCTCTAACATATAGAAGATTTTTATATTCTTTCTTCACTTAAAAAAATTATCTTATGCAAAATCCATATAGATTTATATTGTTAAACAACTAATTATATAATATTAAAATATATTTAAATTAAAATATTAAAATACATTTAAATTTTACTTTTAATTTCTTATCGACGTATCATGAAAGTGCTAATTAAATATTGAAGCCACGAGGCTTTGCCTATAGCCATTTCCATTATTCCATAGTTTTCCAGTAGGAAAGCAAGCAAAGGTATATTTTTCTATTTTGAATGACAATTTCAACATGGTTTCTTTACGCTATTGACTGACAATAAGTGGCAGATTGCTGCGATGGCGTAAGCAAATTATTTGTGAGGTTTAAAGAATAAATGGAATAGCAAGAAAAATACTATCGTAACGATCAGTTCAAGGCTGAAGTAAAAGCGACTCCTGTAGCTAGAATCCATGAACTCCCAGAGATGAATTGAGCAACTATAAACTTGGAGGCTTCAGTGGCACTTGTGATGACATGAAAGCCAGGCCAATTCACACGTTTTGATGTTCCTGCGCCACCTTCGCTATTGCTATATTCCCCATAGTACAATGTGCTGAGGGAAAAGTTCCCGTCCCATTCCACCCAACCAGCAGGGTCAATCAGATCGCTAAGAGCAGATTGCATAAAGACAGTGCGAGAGTATTGCTGCCATGGTCTCCCCAGGTATGTCTTGATGGAGCCTTTTACAGCTTGGAGGTCGGAAGACGCCGACACTATGCAATTATGGAAAGAAATTCTAGTGTTTTTGTTGGGATCCGTTCTTCCTTGGGCGGTAATGTGTTCTGCTGGCTAGTCAATGGGCGTCGGGCGATGATATTGCTATTCTGGATGATGACCGCAGCGTTGCCGAAGATGAAATCCATGGTGCCGTAGATGTCAACTTCATGGTAGAATTGGTGGAGGGAGTAGACATATAAAGTGTCTTGGTAGCCTTTGATGCTGCACCGGTACACGGTCGATTGGTCAGAGCCCACTCGAAGTGCGATGGCCTGTTGCTTCTATGGCCCTGCCATGTTCTCGAACATCATATCTCTTGCGATGAATCCATTGCCAGAAATAGCTGCACGCTCTCACAATTATAAAATGAGTCACATAATTCATTTGGACAAATTCTAAATGATATAAGAATAACAATCTCTTGGTTTGGAAATCTTACCGACAGTTGCAGTTTTGAAGGTAGTGATGCCGTCTTGGACGCTCTTGCTTCCAGTCACCACAGTTTTATCCTTGCCGTCTCCCACCAACATCAAATTGGTTATCCTATTGGATATGTCGATGTTCTCCTTGTAAGTTCCCGCCTTAATGTAGATGATGTATCTGTTGCTACTCTTCTGAGGCGTAACATTGATTGCTTGGGTGATTGTTAGGTAATTGCCAGAACCATCTTGGGCTACCACCACATTCGCTTGGCTGGCCGGGCTTGACGCCTGCAATAGCTTGTGATCTCCTGCAGACAGCCATTCGGGAAATCCATCTTTACTCTCAAGGACATAAGGGGAGTAGAAATCCCTGTTTTCATTGCTGTTTATAGATAACAGGCGGCGATTATTGATTGTCCTTGCAGGAAAAGTGGAGAGCTTGAACATGGAGAGCGAGTTTCTCACTAGTTCTGACAAATTCATAGCTCTGGACGAGATGAGAGCTCTAATGGGATTGGTGTCACTCAAATTGAGATCACGAAATCCATTCAAGCAAGTTTCCTGGTTTGTTAGAAACCATTATTCAAGCAGAAGTTGAGATGATCGATGGTATCTTCGAAGAGCTCCAAACAATCCTGCCAGGCCGCGCGCTCTCTTTCATTCATCACATTGTTTTGGAGACTGAGAGCGAAGTCGTGGGCTTTTTGAGCCCTTTGCAAGCTCACTTGGAAAGCGAGGTTAGTGAGATCATCAAGCTTGGCAGTCTAATATGTAGGATTGGAAGCCATGGACGAGATGCATCGCTCAGGATAACGGGCCTTGCTACACGCTGAGTTCGCCACTTTGGAGACCGTTCTCCAAGCATGAGGATGATGATGAGTACCGTCGTTGTCATTTGAGCCTACCGAAGACTCGATGACCACAAACACGAGGACAGTCACAATGAGAATTGACATCAGAGCAACTACTACACCTCTGCTTTTCAAGTTTTCTACTTTCTCTTCATCAACTTTGACATAACCACTCTTCATATCGTTAAGCCAATAGCTCCATTTTTTACAGGCGAGGACAAAATTTGGATTGCGAGGACAAAGTTAGCACAAAGCTAATCTGGAAAGACTGGAAAATTTAGACAATTAAACTCAATAGCTTCTTGGGAGAAATGTCATGGATGGTTTGAGTCTTCAACGTGCAAAGCTTCCTACTTTATAGCATTGGATTCCGTGACATAGAGATCGATCGAGAATTGGGTGATCGGTCTTCGTCAACGTTTTGAAAAGATAACTCGGTTGCCGCCATGAAATTCTCATTCTCTTAGGTTGCCAATTACTTTTTCTCTTTTACTTCAATCTTAATTCTTTTATCATCAAATTCAGCAACTACGGTGGAATTCAACCGTATAAAACTAAAACTGTAGCGTTCAACGTTTATACAAACGGCCTGGGCACCAATGCTTAGGTGAGACTATTGAGCATGGATGCTTCAAGAGGAAGAGACATATGAAACAAAAAGCAAACAAGGAGGTATGAT